>JAQGBH010004674.1:0-16084 GCA_034698265.1 Sminthurinus aureus
AAAGACTCTGAATACCAACAATATATGAAGGTTTTGGGGCGAGTGAAGTTTCTTATAGAAACTGAAAACCCTAAATGCCCAAAAAACTCTGTACGGGTAAGTACCCGTACAGAGTTTTGTGCTGAATAACATGAAAACTATTGATTATTGATTCATGACCAACGGGATACGAATTTTTTGAGAAATTATATTGCCCGTCACGGGACGGGCAGGTTTTACTTGTTTACCATATAATAGACATTATTTCTGAATTCTAATTATTGAAAACTTTCAGATTTGTATGGGGTCGTTATGATATGGTTGTACTCCCTCCATCATTTCCGTATGGAGGAATGGAAAATCCTTGCCTGACATTTTTAACTCCAACTTTGCTAACAGGTTTTTGTTTTGCTCTCTATAAAATATTTTATTTACTTATTTTCTAATTTTTATAGTACAAAGTTATAATTTGATCAAAATATAAGATTCAACTTACTAATCATTTCTTTTTATTTTGTACAGGAGATAAGTCATTGGCTAATGGTACGACAATTTGTAAAATAAAATGGATTTAGACCAATAGAGCTTGTATAATATATATATATATAGTACATTTCTTAATCGTTTTACAGTTATTGCACACGAGATTACTCACAGTTGGACGGGAAATTTGGTCACGAACAAAAATTTTGAACACTTTTGGTTAAATGAAGGGTTCACGAGATTCATTGAAAGGAAAATTGTAGGTGTTTTACATGGAGAAAAAATGAGGTAAAATGTAATAATATTATAATGAAATAAGAAATAAGTATTATATTATTTATATATGTTGCATGTGTGCATAAAATTGTAGTAGCTTAATTTTGTCTACTCGTATAATTATGCATATTATTTTATAGTCATGTTGTATCAAAAAAATTTGGTTTGCAGTACTGTTTTTAAAATGTTACCTACTTTTATTAACACTCTCATGTTGATTTATTTTATGTTTGGAAAATATTTAGACAATTCGAAAGCAATTTAGGTTGGAGCGACTTGATAGACGCCGTACAGGCCCTTGGATCAACAAGTCCATTAACTCAACTAGTTGTTGATTTAAGAGAAGTTGACCCAGAAGATGCGTTTAGTCGCGTGCCATATGAAAAAGGTAGTACTTTTCTCTACTACTTAGAGGAAACAGTGGGCGGAGGACTAGTGTTTGAAACATTTCTGAGAGATTATATTGCAGAATATGCATACAAAAGTATTGATACTCCAGTTTTCAAGTCTTACTTTATAAATTATTTTACAAAATTGGGTAAAGAGGAAGAAATTTCAAAAATCGAATGGGATAAATGGCTTTATACACCTGGGTTACCAATTTTGAAGCCAAAGTAAGTTACATGATCTATTTTCTATTTTATATATATATATATAAATAATAAATAATAAAGTATCAATGTTCATTCATGGTGTTCGATTTAATGTATTAAAAAATGATGAATGATATTGTAGTATAATGTGCTTTCATTTTCTGTTTCAAAAAATCCTAAAATTCACACAGTTACGATAGGACTCTGGTAAACGCATGTGTAGAGTTGTGTGAAAAGTGGAACGAGTGGAATCCAGAAAAGGAACCGGAAAATCCTTTTTCTAAAAATGATTTTGCCAATTTCCATCCAAATCAAGTAGTTGAATTCTTAAATCAATTGATTTTATCAGAAAATCCTTTTACAATACCGAAATTGGAGGCCATGGAAAAAGCATACGCTTTTGAGAATTCTACAAATGCAGAATACAAGTTTCGGTACATCCGTTTAATTTGCAAAGCTGAATGTTTTGAAAAGTTACCTCTAGCTTTGGATTTTGTTACCAAAAATGGACGATTAAAGTTTTTACAACCAATCTATCGGGATTTGTATAAATGGGAAAAAGCAAGAAATTTGGCTATTGAAACATTTAAGAAAAATAGAAGTAGCATGATGCCTGGAAGTACCGTTGTCACTGCAAAGATTCTGGGTCTTTCCAAATAGTTTAAAAATGTATATACATACACATTAAGTATACATTTTTTTTACCAAAATGAAAATTGATTCCATCCAAATTCCAAATTATTTAACTTAATATATATAATAGCTTAAGTAATATGTATTTAAACTGTATTTCAATATCTATACCATTACAAATTACAATGTACCTATAAAATATTATTATAATTCCCGTTCATACTATTAAAGTTTTACGTTTGTGTCATTCAGTCCAAAATGTATATTACATTGTATTTAAATTGATAATAATAATAATATTATTATGCAAAAACAATAAACGTGTGTATTTAGTGCAAAAATCACATGGAATTTTTACAAAATATTTTTTCATGTGTGTGTACAATGCATGATAGAATTTACATCACATGCATCCTTGTACTTGTGGCATTCTCAAAATCGGCCATGTGAGCTCGAGAAAAGTGGAAAAATAAGGCAAAAAAAAAAGGTTGATTGAGATTCAACCTGAAAATTTCGATTGAGATTAAAAATTGCTGAATCGTTAAAGAATTTTAATCTTTTATACTTAAAACATTGTATCATTCATTTATCCTACTGTTAATAAAAGTTGTTTTTTCCTCCTTTGCAACTATGGGTAAGTTAAATACGTTTTACGATGATGTTATATTTTACTTAATAAGTGTTTATTGTTTATTCATTTCCTTATTTTTTTTACAGAAAGTATACCATACTCTATTTACAGCTTAAAAGTTAACATTATACAAAAGTTTTAATTGTGTAATTACTAATGCGTATTTGTATTTTTTTGACATGTGGTTTACGTATATAGGGTTGTAATAGCGTAATTGTATATAGAAGAAAAAAAGTGTGTGCTATATTCTATATTCTACTTGCACCTGTTCTGTGGTTCTGTTTACCTGATTTTTGATGGAGCATCTTGTGCTTGTTTAAGACATATTATTATATCGGAATAAAATAGAAATTGGTAAGTTTTCCTTATTGAATTCGTTTTTATTTTATGCACGATACAACATGTGGTAGCGTGATCAGTATAGATGAATTATTATATAATATTTTGATTTTGATTGTTGTACGTAAAACCATTATATTTTATATTTTGTGTGCCCATAATAAAAAATATGCTATTATATTATTATAAAATCATTTAAATAATCAATTGTTGGATGTTATTTTTTGTAGATTTTAGCACACACACAAAATGGACATACCATCAGATAGTGATGATTCCATTATTTTTATTCCATATGTGAAACCACCAATACCTTTACTAGTAATTGAGGACAATGAGGTGATTAATATCGATGGTGATAAAGAAGAAATTGAAGGTCCATCTAATCAAAGACTACATGCCTTTTCTACTTCTTCTAGTTCATATCCAGTAAAAAGTGGTACTTTTGATAATAATAATGCTTCATCATCAACAACAAAAGATACACAAAATTCTAGTCTTCAACGTTATTCAAATCAAATTCAGGAATGGTCAAATCGTAGTAACACAGTTAGAAATGAAAGTAATATGATGAATAATTCTACATCAATAATTACACCTGAAAATAACCAGAAGACTACAGGCAAAAGTAATAATAATAATAAAAATAATAATAATAATCGTAATGAAATCGAATTTTATGACATTGATAGAAAAGGTACACATGGACTTTCAACTTTCCCTTATACACTTACAGATTCAGAAAAACATACAGATTTACTATACGAAAAGATTGTTAATGTAGTTCGAAAACAAAAATTGGAGAAAAAATTAATGTTGGATCGTGTAAATCAGAGTAAACATGCTTGTCTGGAACAAGTCAAAAGTCTTCAATCAACATCACCACAAAAAAACCAACAACAAGGACAGTCTTCCATCATGTCAATACCATCATCATCTAAACATCCTACTACTACTACTACTAAAAGTACTACATCCGTATCATCATCACCTAAAAAGAAATCAACAACAAAACGAAAACGGGATGATTCTGGTAGTTTAAGTGCAGCAGAGTTGGATCATTACAATTTTCTTAAAACGCTAAATTTAACAGCAAATATTGGTTTAGATGAAAATGAAATGTTAGCTTTAGGAAGACATAAAACTAAAAAACCTCGTAAAAAACGGACGAAAAAGTCAAATGATGTTATAGAAAATAATAATATAATTAGTCATGAAGGTCAACAACAAACAAGTAAGTTGAGATTTTTAACACATACAATTGAATACTATTTACTATTTACTAGGGAGAAACCACCATCTCCCTACCACATTATTATTGTACAATTATGAATAAAACATTACTAATTTCTTGATTATCGTAAAACATTTTTGCAGTAGTAAAGGAATAATAATACTAACTGTGTTGTCATTATTTATAGGTGAAACTTTGCAGTGTAAAATCAATAATGTTGATGAACCTAACTCAGTATCAACATCTTCAGATCTTTTACCACATAAACAAGGGGATGAAAAAGAAGATATTACTTTAATTAATCCTTATCCTTCCACTAGTACTACTTCTACTACTTCTACTATGTCAAATACTACTACTACACCATCTATTAATTGTAACAATAATAATGATTTGTCTGATGCAACAGTTATACAGTTTGTCTCTATTATTGATGAATCAGTGGGGAAAAATAATAATTATAGAAAGAGAAATGTAAAATCTTCATCAAGTTTTTTGGTTAATGTGTCATCTTCCTCATTGACTATTCCTTCACCTTCAACGTCAACAACTCCAGTCACTAATAAGAAAAAAGTTCCACAAGAAATTGTAATTATATCATCAGAGAGTGATGATGATGATGATGAAGAAAATCATGGAATCTTTACTCGTCAAGAACTTGATAAATTACAGAGTAATATTCGTTTAAATATTTCTGGCAATGATGGTAGTAGTAAATTATTTAACAGTAATACAATAACTCCACGGAATAGTCAACATCAAGCAAGTAAATTACAAGAAAAACTTCCTGGTAAGAAAAGTTTTAGATATTTTCAAACAACTCCAAAAACAACTCAGCAGTGTCAAGATTATACACAAGAAGATGATGATGATGATAATGATAGTATAATTGAGAGTGATGGAGAAAGTTTACATGAAAATTCTTCATGTTCTTCAACTTCTGAATCAATAAGAAAATCAGCAACTACTACAAAAAGAACAACTTCCAAAAGCCGTTTTATTAAAAATAAATTAAAAGAATTAAAGAGGAAATCAAATGACAAAACTCCGATACAAATGTCAAAACAACAAAAACAGCCAAAACGTACAAAATTGGATGATGACTTTGTAGTTATTTCTGAAAGTTCAAGTGCTTCTGGATCTGATGAGGAAGGAGAGGATTCTGTATCGTCATCTTCATCATTATTAATCCGTCCAATTTCAAATAACAAACGTCGTAAGATGGTAGAAGAGTTAGACTCTACATTAAGTAATACTTCATTAGCTGATCGCTTATTTCCTGCAACATGGACCAAAAGTATGAAAGAATTTTATGGCCAAATCCGTGATGAAAATTTAGATGTGCAAGATGTTTTATCTAAACAACCAGGTAAAACAAAAGACATAAGTATTATTCGTTATTTTTTAATTAAAAGTTATCTTGGTAAAAAATAATTATTACACTTTAGAATAATATTATTATTTTTAGTAGATTTTTTCATGAAATACTTTAAAAAAATTTACTGTTTATTAATTAAAAATTCAAATTGTCAATTGGAATTATGTAGACTATCGTGGTTTTTGGGCTGCTCCTTTGGATCCTGATTTCTTGTCAAATTTCCGAGGACGACGAGTCAAATGTGATAATTGTCAACAATGGGGTCATGTAAAAAATAGATGCCCAGAACCTGTTAAAACACCATCATGCCTCATGTGTGGACAAGATATGCATACAACTCCGTGCTTTTATTCTAATGACCAAAGATCTTCAAAACTGAATAGAACCACTCCTTCTCGATGTCCAAATACTAGTTGTTTGAATGTAATTTTTTTTTTTCAATTTTTCATTACATCGTATTTGAATTTCCTCACAGAACAATCCCTGATCACATAATATTATTATGTCATAGTAGCAACATAAGAAAAGGGGTGTTCTTCGAGAAAATTCATTTTTTCTTTCAAAATACACTTTGTTGTAAAATGATCTATTATTGGTATGTTTTAGTTATTTTAATTTTGGTATTGTGTGTATTTTGATATAGTGTGGAAAAAATGGGACCAATCGGAAAAAATCAAGTGGTTCTACTAATAGATTTTCTCAGAGCTGTGAAATGTGTTCAACTCTAAGTAATCATCATGGGAAAACTTTCAAAACATGTCGAAATTGTAATCAACATGGTCATATTGCATCTGTCTGTCCTGAAGATTGGAGGCGTTTTCATTCAACAACGACACCTGATCATAACATGGAAAAAGTAAAGAAAATTTGAACACTTGAATTTAGATAAGATTATGTATAAAATATAAATGTAAAAAAGTGCGTCTCTTAATTTTTATGTCTAATTCGTTTAGCAACAAAAAACATTCATAATATATTTTTGTTATAATTTTTATGTCAACTTTCCTGTTTTCCGTTAACTTTTTAGATACCCATTCCTCCGAATGCTGTACTTCAAAAAGCTCAATACAAAAGTCGACAAGATCAATACTGTTCAAATTGTGGGAAGAAAAATCATTTATATTTTAACTGTGGTGCTTTTCGAGATTTCAATTCATACCTACCATCCACACCATACATTAGTAATGAGCTACCTTTATGCCTAAAACAGTCTATGCTTCCTGTTGACCCTACTACTAATACAACTATGACCTCTTCTAGTATAACTACAAATAATTCCAACTCTACTCCTACTACTTCTTCATCTTCTTCTTCGTCTATTACATCAAAAATTAGCAATGACCTACAATATAATAATAAAACAGGATCAAAGTCAAGTTCTACAGAAACAGCCATTACAACAACAAATGAAGAAAAAGAATCAATAAATGAATTTAATAATAACCAGAAAAGTAAACCCCAACACAGAAATAGTAGTAGTAGTAGTAATAAAAATCAATCGCTACAAGTTTTAGGGAAAGATTCAAATAATAGTGATAACAGTATTAGTAGTACTAATGAAGCAATCACTTTGTCTGTTGAAAATTCTACATGTAAATGTCTGGATTTCCCTGACTGTACTAATATTAATGAAAAAGGATTAACTTGCCATAGTATTAATTTAAGTAAAGAAGAATATCAAATTATTTTTAAATTAAATGAGGAAATCAATGTCCTCACACAACTGAAAACAGAGTATCAAACATGTTCAGTTTGTCTTGTAGAAAAATCTTCATCCTTTCATTTGTATGGTAATTATGATGATTTGAGGGATAAAATTTTTCAACTTTTATACAAATTAAAAACGGAAGGAGTCAAATCATATATACAAACAGTTTTAGAAGAAAGTGATAAAAATATTAACATAGAAACTGAAGGTAAAAAAACTCAAGTATTAGAGACACTTCAAGTTTCTTCTTCCACATCTACTGTCTCAAATCCTGAAATTTCCTCTTCTTCTACTACTTTTTCTTTTTTACGAGAACAAGACAAAGAACATTCTGATCCTGAAAATGAAGTTGACCCAGTTTTATTCCATAAAAAGACCATCATCAATGATAATTTAAATGTTGAATCAACACCAGCAACAGTGTCAAATATTAATGACAATAAAGCAACAACTAGTTGTGTTAATGTTGTTGAAAGTAATACACAACAACAAGATGAAACTGAGATTTTTATTGAACCAGAAATTGATATTATCATGAATAGAAAAATTACTATAACTAATGAAAGAGCACTAGTTTCATCATCACAGGGAAAAACAGTTAATACTGATAATATCAATAGTTGTTATGAAGTGAAAGCTTTACAAGAAGAAAACAAAGATGATACTATGATCTCAACTTCTGAAAAATCTGTTCCTAAAAGTGATAATTTTGATCAGATACAACCAAAACTTAGTAGTAGTACTACTACAGGAGACGAACAGCAACCAGTACCAGAAGATAATATTAATATCGGAGAGCAAGGAACTAACCAAGCATCATCACCAGAAGTATCACTAAAAAATGTGCAAAATAATTATTATACTAGTGATACTCTCAGTAGTACATTAAAAGAAGTACCAACAACAACAACGCCTAGCACTAGTAATACTTGTGAAAGAAATTATTCAGAATTACCTGAAATTATCCATATCGATGATGATGATGATGATGATTCAATTATTGTGGCAGAAGACGTTAGTAGTAGAACAAAGAATAAATCCCCAAAACAAATGGACAGAACTCATAGTAAAAGCCCTAAACGAAAAGAGAAAACGAATAATAAAGATACTAATAATGTTAATAATAACAACAGAAAATCTCAGGAGCACATCTCACCTATAGCCACTATTAAAGTAAATCCTGCCGAATGGAAACAACTACTTCAAATGGACAGTATAGAATTTTTGAATAACTGTAGAGATGAATTTAGTGTCCAAATTAGTGCAGAGAAAGAAACACTTAGTATTTCTATTACTAATAATAAGTGGGCTACATTATTAAATGCCAAATTTAAAATACATCAGTGGATATTATCCAAAACATACAACAAAAGTAATACTGAAAGGAGAGAGCAGTATACAAAATATAACAACAGACATGACAATAGAAGCTTAAAAAATGAAGAAATTTCTCCATCAGCATCATCATCATCGTCATCAACAGTAGCAGCCAGAAGTCATACTAACACTAAAAACCACGATCGTGACAAACGTCGAGAATCAACAAATCGTCAACAAAACTTTCAACGTGATTTCCAAAATAACAGAGGAAATGGACGTGGTAATGTACGCGGCTTTAGAGGTCCTCGTTCTTTCAAGAACTTTAATAATAGAACACAAAACGGTGGATTCTAATAATTATATCCAAAATGATGACAGCAGAATTTTCTAATTATATTCTCGTTTGGAAAAATCATAGCAGAATGCAACATTTCACGTTCGTAAACAGTTTTTTCATTTATTTGTTACATTTTTGATGATTTCCCCTTAGTTTTATTATGATTACATCCCTTGAGGTGTGTTATTTCGTATGAATGTATATTTTACGCAGTAACTAATATATATATTTATATATTATACACATACATTCGAGTTTTCTAGTAAAACACGAATTGTTCTTTAAAATATAATCTCAATTCTGTGACGACATTGCAGTAATATATCTGTATATTTGTATTATTCTGGTGCCTTATGATTTATGATAAATGGTAACATCTATATATATAGTTGTCGATACTGCAAAGATCTTCTGGGAAGTCTTAATACACAGTATAAAATGTAATATTTTAGTGTTTCTTTTCTCAAACACTTCTTTTCTGTTACATTTATATAAATTCGATTATGAATTATTATTATTATTATTATCAAAGTCTTACAGCGGTGATAAATATTATATTTGTTACTTTTGCCGTATCTTGTAAAACAATACTATAGTATAATTGATTATTTCAAAAGTTGCTGTTGCTGAAATTTATTTGCAGCCATAATAATATAATATCTTAGACACACATGTACCACCTCTGTAGGTGCAATGAATGAATTTTATACTGTTATGTGTAGTAAAGGTGTACTATAATATATTATAATACTATTATTTGACAAAATTATTTTTTTACAAAAATAATGTGTATGCTACAATCGACTATTGTGTAGTAAGATCGTTAACTACTCATTTTAGTCATCATAGTCAAAAAAATAAAAAGCAGTAAAATTGAGAAAAGGGAAAATATAAAACTAAATATTATTATACTTAATTTTTAAATTCATGGTATTTGTTATTTGTGCATATTTTGAGAAATAAACTACGGAAAATAACAAAATATAGCATGTTTTTAAATCTTATAATATAGTTTTTAGCTTGATTTTTGTGCATACTATAGTGTTTTGTTTAAAAAAATGCTCAGATGCGATAAAATGTTGTGCATCAAATACTGCGCCATGTAATGTATTCATTATTCGGGTGTCATGAATCATGACACCCGAGGATATTATGTTGCGTGTTATAAGTAAATATTATAGATACCAGAATTTCTTCCTAGAAGCTGGGGGTCAGGCAGAGCATTTCTAGATTAGCATTCTAGTGGTCATATTCGTGTTCCCCATGTTTGAATTAGTTAGTCTTTGACCTGAAGTATATAAATATTTTAAAAAGCGGGTTTACCATGCTTTATCCCTTTTTACAATTTTCCTCACATATAATATCACGACTCATATTATGGTATGAAGTCTAAATCTTTCATTGAAGAAATGTGATGAAATAATTGTTTTTATTAATTTCTTCAAAAGAAAGATGAAAGGTCCATGTTATATGAAAATAAAGAAGCTTATCAGTGTTTCAAACACTTGGTATTCATCCGGTTTTCATTTTTTATCAAAAACTTTATTGGTACATGTTTAACGATTCTCCGTTGTGTTTACTGGTTCAAATTTCACAGTATTACACATGTGTTTCAGATTTCAACGTGCTCAAAAACACAACATACATGTATGTATATGTTTGTTTTACTGACTTATTTTTAATGCCTAATACACAAAACCCGATATACATCATACTGTTGCTCTTTCTGTATTACTATAATAATGACTGTTTTTAGTTAGTTTTGTTTTGCTTTGGAATTCCATTGTTTTAAAGGGAAGAATTAGGTACTCATTTTTTACTTAGCAGACCTTAGTCGCCCAGAGAAAAATAATAGTTGTTGTATTTTTCTAACAAGCTTCAAGTAAGCTGCTATGTAGTTTGTTTTCTTTTTGTAGTATATATAACTATATATGTTATACATGTATGTATCTTTACGTATAGTGTATTCTGTTTTTATGCATACCATTACATTATTATTTTAATATGATGTATAAATATTATAGATCACAAAACTATTGTACAATTTTTGTGTTGTACGACATTATTATTATTACTTAACGTTGCTTATTTTTACAATGATAATAATGCAATAGTACATAACTCACGAGATTTCAGTACAATTTATCAAACTGATTTCATATTATAGCTCATAATATTGTAGTAAACAAAGTATATAAATCAATGATATTTTCTTTTAAGGTTTTTCAACACGAAGACATTTTTTAGTGTGCAACTGGACTACAATATATACTTTTTGTTTTTATTAAATATTTTTTTATCAATAACTATATTTTACACGTTAGGTATATATAATATGTTTTATTCATATGTAATACGTAATACAGTAGAATATAGTTTGATGTATTATGTCATCTATTTTTATTTGTAGAGACATGAGGTTTACGATGAAAACGATTGTTTTAATCTATTTTTAACTTATTTTAAGTTCTACTAATACTTGATTCATAATAATATAAGTACTGTAAACTTTGATTTTAAGAATATATTATTATTTATTATGGTATTTTGTGTTCTGTGGAAATGGTTGTGAGCAAGTTACCCCATGTCTGTATCAACATTTTACTTTAACTTTCTTTCTTTTTAAGAAAATGCATGTACACACACGTAACATGTAGGAGTACGGGAAAATTTTCTACAAATACAATTTAGACTAAGAACATGTATAGATAGATACATTTAAAAAACCCAGTTGTATGTTACACATTGTAACTCAAACAACACACATAATATGGTGCACGTTTTTAGTTGTTCATGTTTGGTACGCTACATGTATTTTTTTTTATAACTATCGTTCTTGTTTATTCATAAAAATAATTGAACATTTGATCCTTTTAATTTATTAAAATTTGACATAATATGATATAATAATAATATAATATATGCCTTCCGTCGCGTAGATTTTGTTACAAAATGTAAGCATTTAGGTGTTGTATAATATATTATGATTACTAAACATTTTTTGTTTAATGAACTGGACTGTAGGTTAACGGTTAATTAAGAAGTATATGCTATATTATGGCATATAATAATAGTTGCATATACTGCTAGACTATATTATAGCAATAATTATAGTGTACTCTATAATTTTTTAACCATACTTCTAAATGTGCGTCTCGTACTAACTAAACGTATTAGGTATTAGGGAGTTTTGAGAAAAAAGTTGGACTAAGAGGATTTCTATTTTACATGGTACATACTTGGTACTATTGATTTTGATCACTTTCTCGCTCTGTACATACATCATATATCAATTATTTATATGATTTTTTCGTGTATACACACTGCATATAATAGTATTATTCACAGTATAGTTTATGATTGATTTGGGATTTCAGTAAAGTTTTCAAAATTTTGTTGCATGCATACAATAATATAGTAATTTAATTTACTGAACATGGACTCTCTGATCCAAAAATTTGTTTATGTGTAATACATGTATAATATATATTAGGAGTGCTCTCTGATTTTATACATGCAATACTATGAAAGTATGACATAAAACATACCTACTATATTATTACAATAGAATTTCCCTTAAACAGTCCAAACTGAAATATATACATTAATAATCAGTTATTGATATAATATGTCAGACATTAGTATTGGAACAGGCATTGACCCTTAAGTGTAATTTTAAGTGTCCGTGTTTTAAACTCTATTGTACAGTAGTACTGTACACAACACACATGTCTGTCATAATAATATATTATTATGTTAGTTTTGCAAATGCCTATTAACTCCATTATCAATGTCACATATTTGCACAAAATGTATCATTATGATAATTCATAACGTATATTTAATTAATAATATTATAATTTGTTACATGCTTTAAGTTATATGTAATAAGTCATAAGAGGGATTGATAGATAATAATAATTACTACATAAATGCGTACATAATTCAATATGTTTATTCTTGTACATTGTAGCCTTATACTGGCTTGATTGTTTTTTGTAATGTTGAGAGTCAAGTCATACGACAATTTTTGTTTGTTTGTTTTCAAAACGATTATTTGGAACTTATTTTTTTTGTATAAATTTTCTCACTTAATTAGTACTACTCTGACTTGGCAGTCGCCCTTGTTGTTTGGGTTCAATGTTCAGGCTTAACTTGTACAATTGATCATCATCAAGTAGAAGTGCCGGATCTCTGAGATAATTTGCAGCTCTCACTTGATATTCAATTTTGTAGGGTGTTTGCTGAAAACATCTTATTTCACGGATTACATGTGCAATCATACGCATTTTGGCAAAATTCAACAATCCTTCTGGTGTGAAATTAGGTGTTCCTTCTTCTATAAAAGTTAAATCTGATAAATACATGCCTAAGTAGGGAATTCCCGGAGGGTCTACGCGATGAAGTGCATCTCGCAAACCTCGGAAACGACCATCCCCACCTACTAGACTATGAAGACGATCTAAGGTTCCTTTTGTCTATATCACACACATACACAATAATTTCATTTGTCAGTATTATAATATGTTTTGAGAATCATATTATTGATTACACATGAAGCTACATGTAGTTTTTAATAGTAAAAGTATTTATTATTATAACTACATTCTTAAATATTTATTATACATTATACATAAAGAAATGGAAAAATTAGACTTACAGTCTTTGATAATTTATCATTCGTCTTTTTGAGACGAAATACTGCAGAATTTGTAAACGCGGCACAGATTTGTAAAACTCCATTAAAGTTATGTAAAACTCTACAAATATCGCCCACGGCTGCCCATTTCTCCATCGACTTTTATATTTAAAAAAAATTAAAAAAAATCTCATTTGTTTGATGATAATAATTCTGTGAAATATTATATAAATGCAAAACATTTGATAATTCTTCTACCTGAAGGCGAGAGGCTTGGTTTGGTCGTCTCATTATTTCGGATACAACGAGACGACTGACATCGTTGAAACGGCGTGTCATTCCACAAATATTTGGAGCTCGTTGTTCTTTGTTCTCCTTTGTCCACACCTGACCCAAAAACTCCTCGGATCGTATTGACATGAAAATTTGATGATCCAAATAAGTCATTTGTTCCGCAATTTCCAATGCTGATAAACTGTAAAAAAAGCATTTATTATTGAATTATAGTACCTGGATGATGTACATATAATGTATAATATTTATATTATCTTCAGAATCAAATCAGTATATCTACACAATGTTTTAAATCTTGGATGTTTGTGTTTACAAATTTTCCTATGTAAAATTATGCACATGTATATATTTTGTTTTACCTTTCTATCGTTTCAGTACTCTGGAAGATGTGTATAACAAACACAAGAGACACAGAAAGTTGTTATTAGTTATTAGACATGCTAAAAGTACACATAAATGAATTTTTATCCGTAAAATATCATTGCTGTATTATCTTTAGTACTTACCTGTGTAGGGGCTAATAAAACATTCAAGTCAACTTTTTTCACTTCTTCTCTTGTAAGCATTCGTAAAAGCTGACTAGCAGCTTTATTTTCAGCTGGAAGAAGTGCAGGTGAACAAAGAATATCCTCTAGAAAATTTACTGTCCTAAAAATGTGAAAAAAAAGAAGGATTAAGCTATGTAATCTGTGATGTATGTATGTTTCATTACATCCTTTGTATTGAATCATTCATTCCTTGTTCAATGTGTTTTACAAACTTATAACTGTTACACTCATTTTAGTAGTCAACAGTATTAGTACTTCAAATTTTGTGACAAAAAAATAACGATTTTGTTTTGTGTTTTCTTACAAATTCTTTAATTTTGGATCTTCAAAATCTTGGGAATGCTTAGCTACCCAGTGCCTTAGCACGCTGAGTACTCTCATAGTTGCAGCACTCGATAAAACACTTTCTTTCCTTGGTCTTACAAATTTCAACTCTTCATTTTCAGGAACTTTTCAAAAAATACATAAAATATAAATTACAATAGATAAACCTGTAAGTATGTTAACACTTAAAAAATTAAACATTCATCTAATAATACTTCGACTGAAATTACCGACGATTTCGGTCTGCCCTGCTGGGCGATTGCAACTCCCAGCAGTTGCAATCGCGAATGCCGCTGCTGCACTTGCACTTGAGAAAAACAAAAAATGGTACAATGTATATGACGGTGAAAGACGGCAGAAAAATATATAAAGCATAATAATTTAAACTACATGTTATTACTACTAGTGTAATAAATCTATTTACCTTGAACTTCTTCTTTGACTTTGTCGCGAACTGGTTACAACCACACCCGCTTTAGAACTCATTTGAGGCGACTCTGATCCATGAGTTTGAAAAGAACTTCTTGGTGTTGAACTTGCTCCCATCTCACTCTCAACATATGACGGTCTCTGTTTTGACGCTCGTCGCTGGAGAATGGAAGCGTAAATTGAAGTTGAGGAGGCCTTTCGCATTTGTGATGGCGCTGTATGCAATTATTTAGATACGTAATCAGTATGGATCATGTTACATGATTATAACATACAAACAATTGCATATATATATATATATACTGGTAACATCTGTTCATTAATGTGTTTTCCATGTATATATATATAATATTGACAGTATATATACTAGATTCTAGATCTTTAGTCTATAAAGTTTTAAAATTCTAAATAAACAACAGATTTCAACATAATAATATAACTATAAACACTTATAAACATTCGAGCATATTTACAATGTAATAAACAATAAAAGATATTTACATGAAGGCTACATAATAAAGACTCAAGACGTAATTATACTACTACAAACTAATGTTTTTATGTGGAAAATGAAAAAATTATGTAAATGAAAGAAAAAGGTGAAACAATTTACATTCCAACAGAGAGATTGTGTTTGTTGCAATAATTTTGAAAAACTGGGTGAAAGCATGCACAGTCTATGAGGTGGTAGACGTAAGTAGAGTTCTCATCTCTGTTCATAAGAGTTCCATCGATATTGGGTAAAAGTGGTGAAAAAGCTGCTGATTTATATATGTGTCAAAACGATCAACGTAAAATATCAAGGTTCTTTTTTTTTTCATTTCATGCCATTACAATTCAAATTTTAAATCATACATTATATATATACAGTATAGAGCGTTTTATTACGTACGATCATCCAATTCAACTTCAAGTCACTTTTTGAAGGTGACCCCGGTA
>JAQGBH010004675.1:0-16084 GCA_034698265.1 Sminthurinus aureus
ATGACACCACTTTCCGGTCGGATATGGACACATATTTTTTCAAGGGTTACCACAAATTCTTCATTCAAAATTCTACACATTTAGTCCAAATATTTACAGGAAGGATCAATGTCATAGTTTTTTCATCCACACTTGACTATTGAATATTGACTACAACAACAAAATCAATAATCAATAGCAATAACAATAACAGTAAAAACAATATCAAAATTTAGAACGTTATGAATTATGAATAGTTTTTTTGTCCCAGTAACCGATTAAAAGTCAACTTTGTATGATATTAGATATTAGTGATCATCAGTTGTTATTGTATCTACGGAATTTAGAATCTAGAATCAAGAATCTAGTACGCATCGTCGTCTGCACTGTCACTCATAAATAAATAAAGGGCTAAAAAATTCAATAATTTCCATTCCAAATGTATGCAAAAATACCACAAAAAACATGATATTTCAAGTTTCAGAACATATAAAACGCCTTGACATGCATGCGGTTGTAACAGAGAATGTATTTGAATATTTTTTTCTGAGTATTATTGATAATTGATAAGAGGGAGAAAAGAACAAGACAATGTAAAATGCAGGTACCTGTAGAATGATGCTGAAAATTTAAACCACGGATCGTCAAAATCTACTGTGTGGGTATGATTAAATTCCGGTATTTTACAATCCTCTCCTCGAATTACGCGAAATGAGGATGGTAATGATGAGATGAACAAGAAATTGCTTATTCAAGTAGGAGACCTTTGATACAACTCGTGCAGAAAATTACAATGCAATTTCAATTTCAAATTTGAGTACTTGTACAATGTTTAACGCTCCTTTAAAACTTGAGGTAGAACCAGCACAAATTCAACAAATTCACTCACAAAAAAACAATGTAGACAATATGACACTGGTGTATTTAAATATTCTGTATTTTATTCAGTGTCTTCTTTTTCCTCTCTTAAAATAATAGTACTTTTTATGTATTATCATTTACGTGCACTTTTATAGCAAAACAACTATTCAAAATTCTTGCCCTGTTTTCTTTTACTGCTGCTGAATTTATTTTATGCACTGGGGTAAATCATTTGATTTTATTTGGTTCGGCTAAAATAATGAAGAAATTCACACTTTAACCGATTTCTCAAACCAAAATCTCAGCCAAACAAAGTTTATTCAGTCGATAACTACTGATGAACGGACGATATTTGAAATTTGAATACTTCAACTACCAGTTCCAAGTTCTCAACTCTAAACTGTAAACTATCCACAAACTATAAATATTGTATAAATATTGAATATGGATACAAACTTTGGAGGATTAAATTTATTTTATTTCAATTAAAAGGTGTTTGATAAGTCCGCAAGACTAAATAAAGTCGAAAGCACTCCTCAAAACAAGATCCTCTCACGACAACGTTGACTCAGGAAATGAATACGAATACGAGTAAAGAGATCAGAAAAGCACGTTGCATTTACTCTCTTCGCATCTCTTACTCTCTTCATAACATTTTGCGATTTGCGATTTGCGATGCACTCACAAAACTCCAAACGCTAAACTCCATATCTCTCATGTTCTCGTATGTGTGTTATTTTTTGCTCCTCTTACTTGTAGATACTCTGTCGTCTCAAAGGATGCAAACATATGCAGATAGCACACACTGGTTGCTGTGGTATACTGTATACTGTATACTGTATACTTATGCAGAGAGAGAGAGAGAGAGAGAGATGCTACTTTTCATGATGTAGACAAACAAATTCAAACATCTCTGGTACAATTTTGCAAATACACATATACACACAACATAAAGGTATCTATCCATTATCCATACTCCATACTTCTTGCTATACTTTTTGCAAAAGTGTAAAACTTGCCAAAATAATATGTCGTTCCTTCTTCGTTGTTCGTTGTTTATGTATACATATAGATATATAACATGTATTATGCATAATGTATATATTGAAGATTGAAGAAGACGTGTGACAAAAACAAGATTAGACAAATGCAAAAGTGTCGCACAACGTGCCTCTGCCTTTGAATAAGGCAGATGAACACAATGAACACAAAGGAAAAGTTGTTTTAAGAATAATAACACAATTAAAATTGTATCACAATCGCAGTACAATGAGGGAAATACAGATACAGACATTTCTCTTGTTGTTGTACCATTTTACCTCATGTACCTTGCATTGTCGTACCAATAAGTTGTTACAATGTATACCAAATTATGATTTGTAAGTTTGTAACAATAGCCCTAAAAAATAAACTGTAACAAAATGCGGAATGCTACATAATTAAATATTGACTAAAATGATGTAACACAATAATAATTATATTACTGTAAAGTCAATAGTGTACACCGTACACTGTACACAGTTTCATCATCTTGTATCTTGTATTAGCTATCTTTTTTGGATGAAGATGGTTGTGTGATTGGAGATTGGACGATATTAAACAAAGTTCAAAAGACGACAAGACAACTGTCTCTAGTCTCTACATTCTGTACATTCTACATGCGTATTCTCTGCAATATATTTTTAAAACTAAATTTCACATTTCACCTTTTCACCCTCTGTTTCATAATAATAGACGTACAATGCATGTCATGTGCAATGTACAATGTACAGCGTATAGAGTATAGAGTACAGGCTACAACAGATGCAGGATAAACACCAACCATTCTGTTTGATAATGAGAGAAGATTCACAATTCACAATACAAAACACACAATATTTAGAACCCTTTGCCAAAAACAGATGAGTGAGAGAGTAATAAAAAGAGCTAAATGTAGCAAATTCTATCTGTAAAAATCTCTAGTGCAATTTGATGTTCACTGTTAACTCTTGAACCATGAAACAAAAGTTGTCACAACTTCATGTCATGAAAATATGCACCATGTACCATGTACAATGTACATAAAGTAGATAATAGCATTATGCAACCAGTGGATATAAAAAGATGGTACATAAAATTAACCTCGTACGAATTAATGCATGTTCAATGTATACCTATATATTATATTTACATGCATTTGCCTTTCACTTGTCTTCTCGAAAACTCCAAACTCCAAAGCTCGAGAGTCGAGAGAATCTGGACTTGAGCACTCGATTTCATTTCAGCTCACACGTGACATTTTATGTATTTAGTATTTATACATAAACAGAGTTACACTACATGTTACATGCGCATTTCACATTGTGTTTAGATGAGAATTCCCAAAAAGACAATACTGATACGTATAAAAGAGAAACGGTTCATTTGGTGCGATACTACCAAAATGAATTTTATTGTTTGTCGCATCAATTAGAACTGAAAGAAGCAGAAAGCAGACAAGAAGCAACGACAATATACAATATGAAAATGGTTTACATGGGCTAATTGGGTGCATTTGAAATTTCAAATTCCAAATCCAATTTGAATCTCTCAAGTCTTGAGTCTTGAGTTCCTTTTCTGTTTGCTGTTTCTCAGGCTCATTTGTCAAGAATAACTTGACTTGTTTGATTTGAATTTTATTTTGCACAGAATAAATGGCCAAATGTCGTTTAAAAATGTGCAAGCTATTTAATATTGGAGTTTGGAGTTTAGAGTTTGGACAACTAAAAATAGGGAAAGATAACAAAGAAACTTTTGTTACATAAGATGCGAAAGAAATTTATTCTACTTGTCCTTTGACACAAGACACAGAGGAGACAAAATAGTGTTACTTAGACATAATAAAAAGCTTTTAATTTGAAAATGTACAAAAGACAATAGGACAAATCAAGATTCAAGACATGTCGAGAGCCGAGACGCATCTCAGTGCCTTATGTAAATAAACAAGAATACAAAGCCTATCTGCATAATACGTAGTCTATAGTCTATATGTTCTTAATGAATCACAACTCACAACACAAATATAAAGGCAGGCCAAATAAATACAAAACACAAACATACCATGAAAATTGCAATACAATTCAATGTACAATGTACAGTGTTGCTGGGAGTTTATTGATGCAGACTTGATGGCGGAACATCTAACTTTTGAAATTCATCCAGGTGTCAGTTTTTCAGGAACGAAAATTCGACTGTTCAGAATGCAGAACTATCTATGTATGTATGTATGTGAAGACACTGTTGCTCCAAGAGCTATTGAAAATGTTGCAATAACTGTGAACTAAATGTTGAATTAGTGATTGTATTCCTTTGAACAGTAGCTTCCAGAACTTTTTTTGCAATATGGTACAAGACGATGAATCTTTCCGCGACACAAGGGGAAGAGAATGGCACATAGTGATATTGATATTGATTTCATGAGCAGAAAAACATACGCATTTACGATATGCGGGTTGGAAATAGAATTGTGTATTGTGTATGTGTATTGAGAATTGAGAATACAGTATTGAATATTGAGTATGCTGTTGTAAAAATTGAGTGGGCTAGTTGCTATTTATCTATTATCTACAGAGATTTACCTAGCACACTACGAATATTGAATATAAATAGGCAGAGAAAACGAATGCCGATTAAACCTTTGTGTATATTCCATTGGTTTTTATAACATGCGAAAATTAAATAAATGTGTGTATTATTTGTGCAACGATTGTGTAGAAAATGTCCAATGTATCTACATTAACATGAACCTTTTTATCTGTTTCATAAACATAGGATAGCATAGCGAGAAGGAAGAATTGTTCAGATTTTTACATCTCTGTGTGATGTGCATCCAACCTCAACGTCATAAATTGAATCAAACAAGATGGAATAAACGAGGCAATAATCCACTGTTTCCCTTTTTATTACCATGACTATGATTCTTTGATATCTTTTGATTCGCCATTTCACACTGACACTGATATTGTGTATTGTGTATCTTTTGTATTTTGTATTTTGTATCCTTTTATCCTCTTTTATCTTTTATCAATATTTTTCCTCATCTTTTAACTTATTTCTGGAAATATGTGTAACCTTTAACGTGTCATTGCACATTTTGCTCATAAGTTGTTTCAATAGCATTTGGAGTTTGGAATTTGGAGCTTAGAGCTTTGAGCTTGGAGATCTTTATTTTCACGTGGTTACTGCACCAACTTTATTCTTTTCTCTTCTAGCTTAACAACCAACATGAAACATTAAATATCAAATGAGCGGGGTTGGATTGTTCAAAGTACAGTATCCATAACTATTACTTTATCTGTGTGTGCCGTGTACAATGTGCATTAAGAAAATGGAGGAAACAAGTAAGACGCATTACTTATTTTGTCAACAAAATGAGCAAATTATGATTATTGTTTCTTTTGATGAACTCATAAGCGTATTCATACAGCTGCCGTTGACTTTTTCTCCACTACTTCTAACCTAAAACTAACCTTGGTCTTGGTTGTAAAATGATGAGTCTCATGTTTATGCTTTCCCCCATTTTATCTCTTCAAAATGTCTCCGCAATCCAATGGCAATGTTGTTTATAAATATGGAGGAAAAAATACAAAGTGCAGATTTTTTACATTTAAAATTTAAAATTCCTACGTCTTGGTATTTGGTATTTCGTGTTTGGTAGTTCAACTATGTACAATGTACAATTTACAGTCGTAAAGGAAAAAGAAGCGTCGTGAGCAAAAAGTTGATGATCGACGGGTTGGGCACTCGGATGAGACATTTGTGACAAGAAACACAAAATACTTCTTGTCATAAAATGTAAAATATTTTGTTTTAGAAACATGTAAATTGTAAATGTACAGTGTATCTAAATTTTTAACTTTTCTCTTCCCTGTTATTGAAATTGACAGCGATCCATCTTCTGGAGAGCTAACGTCAAGGTTAGCCTTATCATTCCGTCTTGAGACTTGAGTCGCGAGTCTTGAGATAGGCGCTTTAATGTGCTTTCATAATATGCTGCACTTCTGTCTGTATTTGTGTTTGTATTTGAACAAGAAAAGATGCGGTAAATGTCATTTGATGATGGTAAACGTCAAAACTCAAATACTCAAAACTCGAAAACTAGAAACTCCAATCTTTATTTTATAGCTTTTATTTTCGTCTTTATTTTAGGGAAAACACTCTAAATTTCGAAAGTATGGAGAACAATTCATCAGTATTTTTTGTTTTGGTGTGTGTGTACTACAGAAATAGGATTTTATCTGACATTGGAAAGCATTGAAAGTCGAAAATGTGTAGTTCAATGGACCAAAACCGAAAATCCAAAGCCCATTATCACATTCATTACTTGGGTGTTCGGCAAGCCTTTTTACAATCAAATATCCATCATCCATCCTTCAAACGCCGCCTAAATTTTGACACATGTTTCAAAACTTAAAACATTCGAACTTACTTTTCTAAGAAACTTTTTCAATAGTATGTATAAATTAGACATGTATCCTCCATCCTCTATCTCCACCTACAAGGTGACGCCTAATTAAATTCACTAGAATCGAGAATGGAGAATCCTCAAGAATAGTTATCAATAATTTATTATTATTTTATGATATTTACATATTCAATACTCAATGCTCAAGACTCAATTCACAAAACTCAAAAAGTAATACTACAACATAAGACGAAGAACGTACTACGCAAATTGCAGTTTGCACGCCACAGATATCTTCGACAGAATCCAGAGCTCCCTTTTTCCATGAAAAGCTAAAACGATTTGATATCTAAGGTCGACCATAAATAATACTATGCTTTTACTTGTAGATTGCACATGCACGTCATTTGAAAATAGAAAATAGACCTGTTTTTTGTTTCTAGTAAAAGGGTATGGCGACAAAACACTCTCCAATAACTTCAAACATTTCAGTATCAGTATGCAGTATGTAGAATGTTTTGTGTAAAGTTAAATGGTTCAACCTCTTGGAAATTGACCATTGATTGTTTAAACATGTAAATCGGATCAACAGATGAAATCCAAAATGTCTAGTCAAAGGACAAGAGACAAAACAAACAAAAGTGGGAAAACAAATGTTGATTGTAGGTTGTAAATACATGAAAGATAGAAGACTAAAACACGGAAATAAATGACATTTGTACACATTTTCCCACACACGCTCTAATACCTCTCCTCCCTAATTGTAAGGACCGCCAGCCGACTACAGACTACAGACCCGCTTACATACCTACTACCTACATATTTACAGACCTAGAGAGATGATTTGGTATTAAATAAATACCAGATGTATTTGTTCACATGGTGTGATGCCCTTCATGCTCAAGCTAAGTTAAATAAGCTTTTGCTCTTCTCTCTTCAATTCAGTTCAAGGTATAAGCAATCATCTTTTATTTTGTATCCTGTACCTACAATTTTATGAGTTACCTACAACCAGCAACCCAACCTACAACAGTACAGAAAATTCTGTCTCGGATTTGGATTTGGATTTGGATTCCGAGTCGTTTTTCTAGTCTGCCTTTCCGTCATTTTTATAACACATGAGGAAAAGAGAAAAGACTTATGTACCATATCTATGTGTGTGTGCGGTTGTAAATGTCAGTCTATATGTTTGGTTTTGACAAAGCGGAAGGAAAATTTCGGTGCGATTTATTAGATACAACAACGTCGAACGACCTGGAACCGGGAAGCGAGAGGTACAGATATAGAAAATAGAAACAGTCAGAGGGAACAGGGAAGAGAAAAATTGTAACGAGCCAAGCAAAATGAAACTATATGAAGCATGTTTTTTCAGTTGTACTTGATTTTGACTTTCGATTTCCGTCGGTCTAGAGTCTTGAGTCTTGACATTTCAAGGTAGAAAAAATCCAGGTAAATTGCCTATTAAAAAACTTGGAACATGCGTAAGGCGTCTTAAGAAACGAGTGTCTTATTTCCTTTTCTTCTTGTCTTCTCGCGTTTCTTTTCTCTTATGTATCTCCTCTGCTCCTCTGCTTCCTCTCACTGCCTTGACTTTTATTTGGAACATTTTGCACACATCACGTACATGTTATGTACACGTATGATTTATGTGTGTGCGTTACGTGTGTTTGTCAGTTGTAGATATCTTTGCCTCCGTTGCGTATTCGCACTAATTCTGCGGAGGAAGAGTGTCTCTTCCTCTTCTACGACTTGTTTCCCTTCTCTTTTTCATTTTTTATCCTTCGTCTCGAGTCTTGAGTCTTGCGTGTGAGGTCTAAAGTTGCGTCATTTGTAAAGACAGATGACAAAATTCAGGACATAGATGTACAATGTGCAATGTGCGTATATTTAAAGTATAAACATCGAGGATGTGGATCAGTATATTTCAATTTTTGATTGTTGAAACCATAAATACGGTTCCAAAGATAACGATCATGTAACCTTACATTGCTGTAAGCTATAAGCTGTAACATTACTTTAATGTACATTGTGCATTGAGAATTGAGCATTTTACATGCATAAAACTGAAAGTGAATGAAAATACATCGTACAATGTACAATGTAGAGTGTTGTGGATTAATACCCGTGCGAGTGCAAACTTTGACCCAGAAAGCAGAAACAGAAAAGCTACTTTTTCTTGGCATGGTTCAAATAAACAAAAGGGATCCGATGCCAGGAGAAACCATAGGCAATAGGCAGGGAACATTAATTTTTTATTCACATCTTTTGAGTTTTGAGCATTGTCTTGAGTCTATAATTTTCTATACTCTTACTTTCTGCTCAGGTTTAACGTTTCATTTTTAAGTTGGTATGATACAAAATACAAATGTAAATTTGCATTTACATTACTGCATTAGTATTGAGTCTTGCATCTATGTATCTATCTAGGAAAAGAGGAAGCAGCTGGTGAAAATTAGCATGCACATTGATTATTCTACGCATCCTTTTTTATTAACTTTCACCATTTTTCATTTTCTCCATACTCCATACCATATACACAATATGCAATATGCATAAGTATGAGTAAAATCATAATTGGGAAATATTTCAACATCATGGTATGATACTTTGTATTTCAAATTTGTAATCATATTATGGGTTAAAAACATTCCCTACTTTTTGAAATTCCGAGATAAATGAAATTATTATTAATGAGTTTTATAACCCGAAGGTGGAAAACAACTTTTGTGAAAGTGTCACGTTTGGTTTTTGGTTTAAAGTTGTTTGCACATTAGGCGAATATTCCATGAAATTTGATTAGATATTGCTAATGAATGGATGGTGGCAGGTGTACAGTTGTACATGAGCTTTGTAAAAGATGATTATAAAAAAGTTTGCGGAAATGCTCACCATGATAATTATTATGTGTTTTGCACATTAAACGTATTGGCAGATTTTTTGAACACTTTTGCTAATATTTTTGCAGTACATCGTAGAACATACAGTTCGTTGAAACTTGAAACTCAAAAAACGTGAGTCAAAGGAAATGGGATGTACATAAAAAAATTTGCTCGATTTTCATGTCAAGCCAAGCCATGAGCTAGGCCGTGGTATGTCATGTAATCAAATCGATTGACTCTAGATTCTATAGTCTAGAGTCTAAAGTAAAGAAATATCGATGCGAACTTCAAATGTCATAGTACCGAGAGTTTTGACTTGTGGGAAGAAGCGTATAAAATGTGGAATAATTTTCAAATCCTGTTTTTCTTCTTTGATAAATAAACTCTAGAAAAATAAAAATGGCAAGAAGGGAAACGACAAGCAGTCTACGATTGGAGACTACACGGTTTTTGCATTTTCTAGGTTCTAGGTAAATAGGAGAAAAAGAGAAGACTTTCTCCTACGTCAAAAATTTGTTCTCCTATATTACACGCTTGTCAATCAGCTTACATAAATCCTTGTTCAACGACACATGCAAACTGCAAACAACTACTTCTACTACTTTCCACACTCTACGCCCTTTATTATCATCATCATTATTATTATAAAAAGTTGGCTCTCTTAGTAGATTCATCAAGGTGACAGTTCAATTGAAAAAAGAAGAAGAAGAGCAGTAAATCCGTCTTGTACTTTTCCAAGAAGTACAAGAAAATTTTCCATCCCAGCAACCAGGATTTAAATTTAAATTTGAATCAAATAATTTCAATAGCATACAATATTATACAGAATTCCTATATTTGCTTGCCTCTTGACTCTTGAGTCTTTTGCTTCAAAATATTTTCACAACTTTTCATTATTCAGATAGTTAGAAGTTAGATATTTGATATGATATTTTCTCATTTCCCAGTCAAAACTTTACATTTCCTTTGTACAGAGAGTACTCAATAATTGATATAGGCCGTTAAATCTTTTTTTCTATGTACTGAATTAGTTTTAGATTTCCATGACGTATTTTTACAAGCTGCTGTAATATTTTCCCCCTACTCATTACGCTACATATGAATGCATGTGTGCATACATGTATCTTCAATCTCGAGCCTCGAGTCTTGAGTCTTCAGTTTACGTGTGTAGTGTGTAGTGTAAGTGTTGGTCGACTGCGCTTCAGTGCACGTGGATTTGGCATCAACTATCCTACTTTTATGATTCTTTTTGGCTGTGCCTGTCATTTGTGGTGCTAGAACTTCTTCCTTATTTCTTGATAGGATTTCGGATTTCAGTATGTCTCCTTTCTCTCCCTTGTGTGACTTACTTTTTCTTCACAGTTTAGATTATCAACATCATTATTACTATTTCACCCTAAAACTTAAAAATTTGCCCCAGTCACATATAGAGAGAGAGAGACGACGTACACAGTACACAGTATTTACTTTACACTCATCTATTCTGTATCCATTCAGACCTACAACTTTACATTGTACATTCTACATGATGCATGATGCATGATACATGACGTACAAGAAAAATTACCACCTTCGTCATAGGTACAAAGACACAAGTTACTACACGCATATTATGAAAAGAAATAACCGGATGAGTAATTGAATGAGCTAGCAGCGAGCAGTATCTCGTATCTAGTATCTTTCTACCGTCCTGCTTAAATTTCCAAGAGATTCAAAATTCAACTGTTCTCATTTACCATAAGCACACAAATTTATACCGGATAATGTACTGTTGTCATACATTACATGCGACTACAAAACTAGACATGCAAATGCAATTGGCGTGTTCATTGTACAAAGAAAAATTATACAATGCCTCCTGTTTGATCTGCACCTGATGATCCACAATCTACAATCTAGAATCTAAAATGTAAACGAAAAAGAAGTGGGAGATGGTGGAAAAACTTCTTTTTGCTTCGTCATTTGTCATGTGTAGATTGTGTAGTCAGTAGTCATATAACATATTAGGTATAACGTGTAGCTGTCATACGTCATACATGTGCATTTGTGTATGAATCTTTACATATGAATGGGCTCTTTGGCCAAGTTTGAGCAAATTTCACGCCAATTCCATGTACTCACATCATACATCAGAAAACTAGCAGTGCATACAAACATTGTCTATGAATATCTGTAGGTTATCCGTACAAAATCGTCAATGGAAAGAGGAAAGAGAACTTCTGTACTTCCATAAAAACAACAACTGCAGATTTCAGGCGGTCATATGTTTCTCTGTCGCTCCAGTTTATTTTTCTTTGGAAGAAAATATTATTTTTGGATCCAAAATATTTTGAACGTAATTTTTTTATGGATTTTCCCTACTTTTCTTTATGACTCAGATTTTTTTCAGGTAACTGTAGGATGAAACAGATCTTTCATACATCGGTATCGGTTTCGGTTTCAGTGATGCTAACGGTACGCTATGGTAAGCTGAAATATTAGGTTTACGACTAAAAGTGAAAACCGAAACACAAGTACAGATGACGTACAACTAAAATAGACGTAAGCAAGAAACTTCAAATATAGAATCTTAGCACACATTTGCATTCTGTATTGTTTAAGAAAATTGGTAATCCATAAAGTACGAGTTTAGTATATTTTTATCATGATTGTTTGTCTTGGAATTGGGAATTATGTAAATGAGATCATTACATGTTACAATTTACAATGTTATACATGCTTCATGCTTTAAGCCTCATGCCTCATGCACACAGTATAAAATTTCCCAATTTTCGGGAATTTTATGTATAATCTGGGTTTTAATTTAAAAGAGAGAGAGAGGAGAGACAGACAGAGACAAAGAAGAAAATGAAAGTGATAAATGACTCGCGGAGAGCATCCTACTCACTTCTTTCCTCTTAGACATAAAGATATTATTGGATTTTACTGGTTTTTCTAATATTTGTAACGACATGTAATGAAGTTCCTTGTGCTCAATCTCGGTACTGATATTCGGTATTCATCCCAGTACAAACGTGGAAAAGCACACAACATGCAACATACAGCATACAGCTGCTCTATTACACTACATATGTGTAAAATGTAATGTGTACGGTATCAGATACCAAATACATACGCCATATTATGTACTCTGTTACTGATACATAGTTTAAAGTTTAAATACACGTTGCATATATTTTATGTATGTTGACTTTCTTTCAGCTTCCAAATCTTCGATCTTTGTCTATGAGCCTAAACACATGTAGCATGTAGTTAGTAGTTGTCATGTACTACGAACAGTATACTTGTGTTTTTCCTTTTTTTACTTCAAATGAGAATCCGGAACGAATGCTTTGCTGCAGTTCTGGTTTTGTTTTGGTTATTTATTAAGATTTAATGCGGATGACTCACATAAATGACACAACGTTTTGCATCCGTACTTTATACGTTGTACATGGGAATATTTACTTATCTTTATGCTTATTTATGTTTATGTTTAATGTTAATAAGGCTTGTGGTGTTACGTATTTCTGAAAAGTGACTGACCTCTCAATAATATTTTGTGCATTTTACTATGTTTTTGTTACTTTTATGTGCTCCAATTAAAAGTAGTACTTAAAGTCTTCAATACATAAAAATATGTTTAAAATTGCACACGAATGGATTTGGGGCTGCAGAATAGAAAAAAACCCGAATATGATGCAAAATCCGTACTGCACATATTTCCGTCACCACTTATGTTTTAAATGTACACTGTAAACTGTAAAGTTGTATGATTTCAAAAATCAAAGTTACATATCGAGAATCGAGACTCATATATCTTCCCAAAACCAAAATATGTATTTTGGTTTTTGGAAAATAACTAATCCACAATGTATGTTAAAAAGTATAGCATATCACAGTATAAAAGTATGACGTAAATAGATAAGATTTCCTAGAAAAATCATTTTCTCAAAACTCAATACACGTAACAATTTTTTAGCAATTACATACTGCTGTAAAGAATACATTACTTGTTCTACGTATGATTTCGTATAGGTTCTTGAATGTAAAATGAGGTTATTATGCAGTAAAAGCGTGTAAAATCGATGATCATGTCAATCCATATATTTATTGACATGCTTCAAAGGTTTATTTAGCTACTTCTCTGTAGCTGTGTGCGGATGACAAAGATAAGTCCTTGTCTTAATTTTGGTACAATAAAACCGATTAAAAGTTGTAAAATGTACATGTGTAATGTGTTATATGTAGAATGTAGACTGTAGAAGAATGAAGACGGATGAAGAAGGTTGAGGTTGTAATGTTTTAAAATTTGAATCAGCAAGAAATTAACGAGTGGGAATTGAAAGGAAAAGTACAGTGAATTAAAAATAAATAAAAAAAGAAGGGAAATGACGAAATCTAAATATCTAATAGATTTATAGCACTCTTCAATTCAAGGATAATTAGATTTGGATTTTTCGGTTGAAAGAATCTTCGTCATTTGTTGTGATTTAGACTCTTTTAAATGCATTCACAAGTTGAAACTAGCCAACAATATCAATATCAATATCAGACATTTCCCTTGAAAATCTCAAACTGTGGGCTACATCATTGAAAAAAGATGAAGGTTGATTCTTTTTACTTTCATTTTCAATCATTTCTCTAGGAATAAGAATAAGAATCAGATGGTTTTAAAATATGTATTTATATACAGTAGCATTATATCTACAATCTACAATCTACAGTCTACAATCTGTTTGAATGTTGTTGCTGTTTCGCTTGTTCATGTTTCATGTGGTGTACACTGTACACGTTTTATGCATTTAGATGATCTTGGTTCTTGTGGTGATGATGGGATATAAAATAGGCTACGACTGATCTCTTCCGACCATCAAGATTCATTTTGATTTATACTTTTTCTTCCCTGATTTATCTTGTATCTAGTATAAGTTGTGACTGGAGCGAGTGGAGGAGATGGCAAGAAAAAGTAGGAAAAGTGAGAGTATATCATTCATGCCAAAAGTCGGAGTCGGGAAATGAAATGAAATGAGAAGAACCACTTCTATGTTTTTAAATGTCACACACGTGTATTGTACATTGTACACTGTACACATCGGAGCAGAAAGTAGGGACATGATACAAAATACTAAATAGTAAATACAAGCAAAGCTTCATCTTCTTACATCTTGCACACAGCAGATACATGTAGCACATAGGAAATCAGAAGATTATGTGTGCCGACTTATTTTATTTTTAGTGTTTTTAGCAATGGGTACACAAAAACTTGAGCGGAAAGCAGTTCAGTCGTCTTTTTAATGGCTGAATTGTACTAGAAGAAATACGGGTAAACCTACAAAATCGAGCATCAAGCACCAAGCACCAAGAAGGATCTCGTCAATGTACCAGTTTTCAATGTGTTGCTTTTTAATTGCCTTGATATATTTATTATTACTTTTGAATGAGAAATGAGACTACATGCTTATAAAAAAATATGTATTATACTATTCGACTTATTTTCATGTGAAGAAACATTTTGTAGCATTTTTGACCAGCTGAGGCGTAAACAACTACCTGTTGATGGATGACGAAACTTAAAATTAGGATGATCCTCAATCAGTCAATGATCTTGTAATGGCTACTGCATATTAGCCATCAAAATTCAAAAGCTGGAAAAGTTATAATTTAATTAAAACCCTGATGAGGTTGTTCATATTGTATAGATAATTTGTGAAGAAATCAAGTCGGCATCTCCATCCTTTTTCTTTATTTTCTTTTCCCTGCAGCAATTGTTTTTAACTGAGTTATTGTACTTTTTTTAGATTTTGATTATTGTGCACGGTTAAAATGGTTCAAACGGATAAGCTGTTAGAATAAATATTTTTGAAAAAACGCATAACAAATCACTAGACATTATCAATGTTAATCATCAAAATTATAACCGCAAGTACAAATTTCAATGAATTTTTTAAAACTGAAACATCGCCAGGCAACCAAACAGCAAGGAGAAATTTTGACCGTCTCAACATCAAACAATTCATTCTTAAATACAGAGTGTTGAAATTAGAAATAAGTGTATAGTGTAAAGCATAAACAAGACTGAATTTCTAGTTTCTAGTATTTCACTTGTAGTAATTTTTACAATGCTAATTACAAACACTTTTGTTTTAGTTTTTAGTACGGCATTTTTGCCGTTGCACAACAATTTGACATTCAAGTAAGAAGAATGTAGTAATCTAATATGGTATATAGGGGCTCAAATTTTTGCACGTATAGGAATATTCATGTTTGAACTTGGCTTAGATTAGGATGCTAGTGTATTTTTTTGTTACTTAGGCATATCAGTTTCAAGTGACAGGATTTGAAATAGAATTTCAGAGCTCTCTATCACAAATGATATTATTTCAGTTATTTTCAATCTATACTTTTTGTACTTTATGCAGTTTTGAACGTCGGTCTGCAGACGGCAACTGCCTGACCTGTTTACCTCAGAAAATGCACTAGAATTTAGAATATATAGTAAACATAGAAATTTGCGTCAAGTTCGAATCAGTAGTGTAGACTGAAAACTATCTCAAAGGTGGACAAATTCCCAGATCCCAGATTGTGCTCATTTATTTTGACTATAATATAATGAGACTATGGCTACAGATATGAAAACTCATTATAATTTTTGAAATTTTACAAAACAGGCAGATAAAAAATACTACCAATGATTTTTGGAGTGTACTTTGTAATACATTTTGTCTTGTCCTGTACGCTATGTTTTAATGATTAAAACGGTTAATGAGTGATTCAAACTTAATCAGTTTCCCTTGTCTAATTTTTTACTACTCTAGAAATTTCATTTCCAAATTTTTGAGCAGTTACAAATCCACAGGTTGCACCAAAGTGTCAACAATCCAATAAAAAATAAACAATGGTACAGGAGTACCTAAAGAGGGAGCGAGCCATAATAAACGAGGAATTACAATATTATACTGAA
>JAQGBH010004676.1:0-16083 GCA_034698265.1 Sminthurinus aureus
TTTGAACAAAACCACTTTGCCAAAAACTTCAAAATGCGTCCCACCGGCCCCAAATTAATTTTTTCAAAAAACACTTTCTGCACTCATGTTTACTCACCCGTAGCAGTAGGTTTTTGAAGGTGGGTGAAAAAACGAGATTTCGACAATTTTCACCTCTACTATGGCGCAAAGTTAGTCAGACACATAATTTTTAGGTAAAATATAAAACATTGTTTCCACAATTATAATTATTACTGTTCTATTCGTTGTCTGGTTTTATGGACCCGCTACGTTACAGGTACAACAAGAAGGAAACCAAAACACATCAGCTTCTAATCTGTCACCAGTACCTGCTAGAGCCACTAAACGCTTTTGAATGTATTTCTGCCTACAGTTTGCTCGATAGCCAGGGGGCAAACTGCAAACATTATTGCAAGCAGCATCTGGGGTTGTACATGTCTCTGTTTTTACCCTAAAATTTTTTAAATAGATATGAACATAGTTATACATTGAATGATATGTTTTAGTATATGAAAGTTCTAATTTGCATTTTCAAAACACAATGCTAAAATAGGACATAAGTAGGATAGATTTAAAATTTTCACCCACTGTTGTACGTATCTTTTGTCTTCCTCCATATTCACAACATACATCCAATTGCCTTCGCTATTCATCGCCGCCTTAGGTGTTGTGTATTGTGTACGATAAGTGCATAACTAGGAATTATTACACATTAGGAAAACATTGAGTGATTTTATAAAATAATTTATATAGAACATTATTGTAATTTTTATTAGTTGCTTACTGCTATACTTTCTAAATTCTAAATATACTCACTTGGTCACCCTCAACTCGTGCTTGTCTTTTTGAACGGAGTCTCTGATGTTGTACAATGTGGGGGAAAGCTGGTCGTCCATTTCCATTTTCTCCAGTTTCACGGTGATTCCACCAGTATGATTGAACGATTGGAGGAATAGCTGCTGCTGCATGTTGTAGATTGAATGATGGTTGTTGAGTTGACGGTGATTGCTGTTGTTGCTGTTGTTGTTGCTGCTGCTGCTGTTGTTGTTGATATTGATGTTGGGGTTGCTGATTGTAGTCCTGTTGCTGTTGTTGCTGGGAATTTTGATACTGATTGTAATTGTTTGGATTAAAAAGAGGTTTTTGAGGATATTGATGATGTTGTGGTTGTGTTTGTTGAGGAGGAGGTGGAGGAGTTTGACCATAATAATTACTTGGTGAAATTGGTGGTTCTATGTAAGAGTTGTTGTAGTGAGTATTTTCATAATTTGGATATGTTCTCGGTCCAGAGTCATATCCTCCTCCTTCATAACCTCCGTGGTAAGTTTGACTCATTAAAAAAAATTCATCCTTCGTCTCACTCTTGATAAATTGCTCATATGTCCTTCCCCATTTGTAGAGGAGGTAGCGTATCGTCTCTCTGTAAACATTTATATATATATAGTACATGTACATGTACATGTACGTATCATGTATCATGTACGAAAAGGAAAGGACAGAAACAGAAATATTAAAACTATATATTATATATTTAAATAGATGTGTATAACAGGTGCAAAAGTGCAGCATGTCACAGGTTTTCCAATTTCATCATCATTTCTCTTTAAACAACTTTTACATTTGACACTTTAATATTTCATGTGAGGGTTTAGGAAAACATAATAAGTAGACTGAAACCCAAAGTTCATTATGATCTTACGTGGGATATGTGTCAATTTGTGTACAAAATGTGGCACCATATTTAGCACAATCTGGCGTTTTGCCGGGTGGTGCTGGTAAATATGGAAATTTATTTGGACTGGGTGCATAACCACCTCCATAACCCCCTCCATAACCACATAGGATAAATCCTGGAAACAGGAGCAAAACCGCCCAAACTGCAATCTATAAACACAAGTAAAAAACAAAACATGTATCTTTTATGTACATCTAACATATCAAACATCTTAATTCTGAATTGTGTACACTGTGCATTGTAGATTGTGTACATCTTTAAAATCAACTTTGTTGAGGTTTCAAAAAGTTTGTAAAAAACTTGCAGCTGAAAATTTTGAACTTCGTATATTGAATGGGTACATAATATTATGGTATATTATAGTACATGAAGTCCATGTATATTATCCATACATATTATACAGCACTGTGAGAAAAAAAAGCCAACTCACTGGAACCAAAAAGCATTTAGCATTACACAAAAGTTTCAAGAAAGATGTGGTTATTTTTTTCTTAAACTTGGTTTAAACAAGTTTTTTGATAATTGACATTTGGACTTTCCATGTCATTTCCTCTGTTGAGCTTTGTCTTTTGTTGGCTTTTGTAAATGATATACCTGTTCCATCTAATAATATTAATACACTCTATAATCTAGATTTACCTAAAGTCATTATGTCATCCCATCTTAAATGTGTATAACATATCTTCGAAAGCACTAGTAACTAGTTTGAATTTGCGATAAAATCTAACCTTTAAATAAACTCTAATGAACCAAAAGTTGGGGAAACCAAAGACAAAATGTTCATTCCATGCATAATGACTACACGAGCATAAACTCGTACATATGTTCCATGTACAATCTACATTTATCACAGTAATTATTTTAATGTTTTGGAATTACGCTATAGATAGCATATTATGATATATACAAGCTATGCATACATAATATATATTACATTTGTATAACTACATATTTTTCCAGTGCCGCAAATGGATACTGTGTAGAAAAACGTTTTACACATGTATTTACAATGTGTGGTGTGTGGTGTGTAGCTTGTTCCCTCCATTTTACATTCAGTGAAGCCTAACAAAAAAATATTCAGAGGATGCTCCGTTTCATGGTTCCATTGAATTAATTTGCCAAGGTATAAATTTTTTATGATAGTTTTGTTTCATCTAGTATTTTAAACCAAGGACCAAATGTTTTGGGGAATTTCGGGCACTTTTTGCTTTGATTGGTATAATGTACATAAATTACATCTGTACCTATACAGTGTACACAGGAAGTGCTGACGAAGAAAAAACAGATTAAATACCTATAAAGTATAGCTATAATTTGTGCAAGTTTAAATGAAGCAGTCTGGAAAACTGCATAAATACATTTAAATTCCTTATTTAATATAAAATGGCATTGGCTATACACAAAGCATACTACGTTTATATTCTAAAGTAGGGTTTCTCGTTCAAAATTAGAAATTTTATTATAGTCATCTATTTTTCAGGTTTATACTTACACAGAGAATTATGTCTATTAAGAGTTTAGAATAATCCTTGAAAATTATGAAAACCACACCAGCCACAATCAAAACAATATGTACTTTCTGAATTTGCGGAAAACTTTTAGCTATAATGTTATGTTATAAAAGGTTGAAGTTTAAGTGGATAAACAGTATGGATATTCTGTTGTTCAGTTGTTACTCTTGTAAGACTCTACAGCCCAAAACACATAAAATATTTATAAAAACATACCATACATGCAGCTTCGATAAAGCAATTCTTTGCTAAAAGCCAAGAGTAATAGAATTGAGAAATCTACATAATACATATAATATTATAAATTATAATTTATAATACAATAGAATATAACTATGAATAAAAATGTTTAGCAAGAGGTTCATAACACATACTTTAATAGTTTCTAGTAGTGTACACTTTTCAATAATGCATTTTTTGAAAATCCAGTAAATAATTCTTTTTTATTATGTACTTGTGCACAGCATAGTATAATATATTATGGTATTATATTATACTTCTATATTCTGTATACTTCAACGCTGTGCCTTGTTCCATTTAGTCCTTTAATTGACTGTCAACTAACTTTATGTGTGTGTGCAGTGTGCAAATTTGATGCTAAGGATTGTGAAATGTGAAAACTACTTGAAGCTGAATAATATTTTACTTACTATGTTCAATCATTGCTCAGTTTTTATAGATATTCACTGTTTAGCATGACTCATATAATATCATAACTAATATCTTGTTGTATTTTATGGTTTTGATAATGAGATAAAACATTGATGAAGTTTGTTTAGAGACTGTAGAGAGTGGAGAGTCTCATCTATTTACAAAAGGCATTTAGTAAATAATTGTTCGGCAAATCTGTCATTACGATGCTAAATTCTAAATACTGATTCCCGTACAATGGATCTACTTGAGAGATTCGGCTGCTTTTTGCTTTTCCTTTTTACTTTTTACATATAATAATAATAATAATACGATTGATAGCTTATGCAATATGCAATACCTATATGTCCTATATACACAGTACGTGGTGTACTAAAATTTAAAATGTTAGTTGTTCGAAAAATGTTGACCAAATATCTACATCTACAAAAATAATATTTCAAGAAAATTTTATCATTTTTGAAAACAACGTCACTGTCAGTGCATGCATACTATCTAGATATGCATAGACGTGACATTCATGTCTCAAGTCTCAAGTTTACAGCACAATACATAATATATTCCTGTCAAAGTGAATGACTCTTATGAAAAATATTGTATAAATTCATGCATTCATTTTACACCTGTATATACACAGGACATTTTCGTTATGGGAAGATAAGCCTCGATATGTAAAATGTCGTATGTAGTATGCGGTGATTCTTCGACAATCAACAATCAAGTTACTTTAACACGAGACAATTAAGTGAAAGATTCACTGTCAGATATAGTAAGAGAGTTTTGGGATAATAAATAAAGATTACAATTTGTCTAAAGTCTAAAGTATGTTCGTATCTACATATGTACATTGTCTGTCTTATTCCTCTTCAGATTATATGGACTAGTAGAGTCACACAAACACGCACACTTGTACGCTATTCTCTGCTCATACAAGAATGAGAAATCCCACAGATAAGTAAAATTATTTTAGTCATTACATATGTATGTATATTGCTGGTTGGTTGATGTAATCTTAAAACCCTATTATAGTTGTTCATTTTTCATGTGACAAGTTGTAAAAGTTAACAGAGCGGGTAACTGTTTGAAACCTACATCATAATTAATAACATTCATCTACAAGAAAATAGGAATTTTGTAGATTGTAGATGTATGCTTTAAGTATTTTCAATATACATACATAACTATGTATGAATTATCATCATTTTGCGTTTGACAGAAAAGAGGACTTTACACGTGACTGCAGACTACAAGTGACTTTACAGTATACAGATACAGAAAATAGAGGTACTCCAGTACCTACACTACCTACTGCCACGGTTATCATAATAATACTACACCATGTATCAATTTATTACTTATTATTGCACATGAGGATAATTTCTGATTGTTGTAGATTGTTAGAGCTGATTCATCAGAAAAAATTGCTCAATTATGACGTTCCTGATGATAAATAATGCAACTTTAGAGCGTACAAGCATATTCTCGTTTTCCAGATTACTTGCTTGACCATTGTACATTCGGATTATCTCTTGAGTTATTATAAAGTTTATCAAGTTGAAGTAAATAACCTTCTTTTGAATCCTATAAAATATTATGTATTGTATAAATGGTTGCGAATTCTTCTGTAAATTTACAGTGTGCAGGTAGTCTCTCTCATCTGCTATTCTATATTCCATAGCAAGTCCTTATTATTATGATCCAACGTGGTCAAAATTAGGCATGATAATTCATGTATAAAATTAGAGCGCTATGTTATTTCATGTCCATAGGATAATTTGAGGAGAAATGCAATTGAAGTCATTACTACAAACTTCATACGTTAGACATTAGAACATAATTCCATATTATACATATGTCAAGGCAAATTACTAATGCATAATAAGGATGTGATACACAAATTTTAAACTTTATGTAGAGATACATAATATAATTTATTTACACATATATGTATATTTAATATACAATATGCATTGTACAATATTAGCCTTGCGAAAATCTCAGAAAAAAAAAGACTCGAATGTTTTATTATTATTATAAGCTTGCTCCTACTCATACACACTACACACACAACAAGAAACAATGATATAAAATGAATACATTTTCATGCACTTTTTTCCCTGTGCAGTTGCCGATTTCCCACAAACAGTAATATAATATTGTACAAGTTTTAAACGTACCGACTACCGACGATGAAAAATCTTACCTCTATAAATAAACTATAATATACATAAATTAACATGTTATAGAAAAAAAGTGTACAATTTTTGAATGCTTACCATTTTGATATCCGTTTTTATTTCAATTTTTTTTTTTACACAAATGGTCAATGTGTCACTCGGACAGTGGGGAACTATGTTGAAATTACAAGAATACAAGAAAAAACTGTTGAATTATTTTCATTTATTTGACGACAAAGTTCTAAAGTCTGAGATGTGAAAATTTTGGATGTAGTAGATACTAGGCAATTAGACAGAAACGCAGAAATATTTAGATATGGATATATATAGATATATGCATATATACATAAATATTACACTATGTGATATATGATATGAAGATGACGAGGATGATGAAAAAAACGAGGCTAAGTCCACAGTGTGCACAGAACACAATACAATGGTAATTATTTTTCTTCAAAAGTCTCACTCGCTCTCACTGTTAAAATGCACACTAAGGTACACACACAGATGCACAGATCACAAATACGAGTATCTTATTGTATATATTTTTTTCTCTCTCTTTCACCGTCTTCTTTTTATGCACTCCTATTTACTATTCACTGTCTACTTGGTATTACTGTACCGCTAGGACAATATTGTAATTGTAATGTACTACAATTTACGATCCACAATTCACACTAAGTTTTTCAACAATCACATCACTAAGAGTCCGTAGAAGCGACTGATGTAGAAAAACTCAAGACTCAGACTCAAAAGACAAGCCTTCCTCACTCCTTACCTCACACACAGGAGGAAGGATAAAGTACATAAGTACTCTATCGCACTCACTTTCTATCTCTTCACTCTTTCTTTATATGAAATTCATTATTGGTACACACATGCATACATTGGGAGTTTGGAGCTTTTTATCATATCATGTATATTCTTTCCTCCTTCTTCTGTCTTCAGTATCGCATTCAAAAAATGGTTTTATAAAATTTGCTAATGCACTTTCAAAATATATTACTTTGTCGTAGTTCTGATTTTGTAACATTAATAATAATTATTACTATTAGCATTATTATTTATTATACTTCTTATAGTAAAACGTTATACACTTGGCCTGACTTTTGAGAAGCTTTTCTACCGGATACACGCATACACAATAATCGTGACAAAGTATCACCAGCATTCTAATTCACTGTCACATACGAAGAGTCAACAATATCTTCAAGATGTATTATTATTATTATTATTATTAGTTATTTAGTAAATGTGTATATAGCTTTGATAGTTGTTGAAAATAGAAGAAGAAAGAACTGCCAACCTTTCTTTTCATCTGTCCCAAGTTGTATAGGTTTAGCCACAACCACAACCACAACCACTGCACACTGATCACTGATAATAATTGACAAAACTGTTTACACAACATGTAATTATTACATATAATAGAAAATAGTAGTTTTTTCCTTTTTATTATTTTTCAAAGTCCATATTCCTATATTCCTCAAAATTTGGTTATGATGAGACAGAGGAAGCAGACGAAAATATTGACGAATTGAGAATTGATAAACAACTCTCAATACAGCAATATGGGTTTCCCTGTAATGGAAAAATTCAAACAATGGACTGTCCGTTAGAGATTAGAGAGAAGGTGTGAGATAGAGATGGAGATTGAAAATAGATGTTTATAGCTCCAGACTGATGTCTGAACTGACAAGTTGTACTTAGTATGAACAAATAGTTCATAGCGTCTTTTCGTATCTGATTTTCAGTCCATGATTAAATGAGAAGGCAAAGTCCGTTTGAGTGTACGAATAAGTGTATAAAGTACTTAAACGTAATAACAATAATCTACAGAGGGGAAAAGGAAATAAGTTACTAGGAAGATATTATGTAAAGATTAGGTTTACAGATATTGGGTAGTGGATACTGAACACTGGACACTAGACGTAACGTGTTGAATAGATGGAGACAATAATAATCCTTGTACATTGTCAAATGTCAAAGTATCCATACAACAATGAAGGAAATGTTCTTGATTTTTGGGGGTAAAGAAGAGTACAATGCACCTATGGACATAATGAACTGTATATTCATTATATGCACCTATGTTTTCCTCCTTTATAGTACAGTGTTGTTGTAACATTGTATTGAAACACATTACAATGCTTAATGTATCTAGATTCTAGAATCTACATGAAATGCGTGTGAAAAGGGTAAAGTGTAAAGATTCTTTACTTAAGCATATACCGAAAACCGAAATTGAAAGTGTGACAAAAATAAGAAAGAGAGAGAGAGAGCATGAGAGGTGAAACACAAGAAGGGTTGAGAAAAAAACAGTTCAAGTGATGAGATTTCACACTACACGGAATTTCATGTTTACATATTATTGAACTTGTAAATTACAAAAGGTGTAATCTTGCTTCTCTCTGTAATCTTGCATCTTGCCAGACGCAACTGTTTATGTACAGTTCTGTTTTCTTCTATTTTTGTATGAGCTTTGAACTCCTTTATTCTGCATTTCTATTTATAGATTCACAGGAATTGACCTGTCCACTACCCTTGTAAAATAACATTGATGGTGATGCTTGATTGCTACTAATCAAATATAAGGGATTAACTTGTGATGTATGATTATGCAGTTTCTCACAGTAAAATCACAAATCAAGCTGCAAGTTAAAGTGTGTATAAGTACTATTGTTTTAAAGTGCATGGGAAAAAATTGTGTATTAATTCTGTCCACTGCTTTGTGTATCTTAGTTCTTGTCCTGTAGTAAGCAGGACAATAAATACATCTGCAAGGATAAATTGAAAATAGGAGCAAAGTTGATACATATTGTAATACAGTAATAACATGAGCTTGATATTTTAGTGTTTAAGTTACTGACTAAGAGCTTAGGTATGCATTACGTATTATTTATTTGAAGGAAAACAAGTCCTAAGAATAAAAATTGAATAATAATAATACTAAAGACCAACAAAAAGGAAGCGAGTAAGTAAGGAATCAGTATTCAATCTAAATTCTACAAAGAGTTTTACAAATGAACGAAAATGCTTTGAAAATACTATACCGATACGGTTCCCAGGACCCAGGACACTGTTCTTTCTTGCTGCCTTTACAATTTATAATACATGCAAATGCATAATTCAAGTGTTGAATAAAACTCTAGGGTCCAGTTTTTCACGTGTAAGGTAGTACGTTTGCTGAACTTGAGTTGACCACAACAACAATGACAAATTGAACTTCACAAAATATAACACTACCGACCGTAGGAAGGAAGGAAGGTTAAAATGGAATTGTTAAAAGGGAACGTGAAAAATGAAAAAGTATGCTATCGTAATGCTATCGCTCTTACATGATAAATAAATAGTCGATCACTTTACACTTTACACAATATACAAAAACTCGCTGACACAGAGAGAATACACAGAAATGAAATGAAAGGACCCAGGTTTGCCCGTATATACCCCAATTCAATTAGATTCTACAAATTGTGACTAAGTCTCGAGTTTAAATTTGAGTTTGAGTGTCGGGTATGAGTAATAAGTAACAAAAGTAAAGGGACTTACCTTGCCTTCTATACCATCTCTATTATATTTTTGTATAAAATTTACTTCATATAATCATACATCATACAGTTTAGGGTTTAGGGTACAGGGAATTTACACTGTACTCTATACACTGTACACCTTTTGAAAAAGTATGAGGTACGTGCAAGATCAAGGTTTGTCATATACTTGGAGTCTAATGGATCTAGTGTATGATGGTTGATGGTTGTCATTCCCATTCTCCATTAATATACTTTTCTCTTAATTTACTCACATTTCGTGGTTCATTCATTAAATTTTGACACACAATAATATACAATCTTAATACAGCTACTGTCCAAATAATACACACTCTGCTCCACTGAGTACTGAGAAGATTATTGTAAAATGAAAAAAGTGAAAAGAATTTTTGCATTATAAATAAATCAAATGTCATTGTGCGTGTGTTCTGTGTTCCCTTACTTATATCATGCACAATGCACAAGAGTACACTATATAAATACACTCTGTTATTTTGTGTTCTTCCATGTTTTTCGACTTTTGTTGTTTCTGTCATTTTTCTGTAGGAAATATCTGTAGAAAATACTCGATATGCTCATAATTCTAGTAAAATATTAAGTTTTAAGCTATTCAGCTATATTCCTAAGTAAACAATGTATACCAGCGTATGTAAATGTTCATTTTACTCATGAATGTTTATATTACGTGTATAGTTCATTGTGTGTTTTTCATCTTAAATTCTAGGTATTATACTGTGATATATAGGCTGTAATAATAAATGAAACCTTTTGTAAAATGAAAATTTACCGTCTATCCTATAATAGTCTATTCAAGACGGCATGCGTTCCTCTCATGATACCTCATACCTCATAGATCATTCATGTATATACATAAGTATTATTTGGTTGTAATCTTCCGTGTAACTAACATATATTTAGTTTCTGTCCTTTGATTCATTTGTAAATTGTAAAATAAAGAGGTACACGGCTTAAGGTTTACGTATTGGGTATTTCATATTTGCTTTCTTATTTTAGTGTTGAGAGTTTAGAGTTGGCAGTGATATGTCATACATCATATCTTATACACTAGATGTATAATCTATATATCGTGCTAAAGAAATCAAATCAAATCAAAGATTAATTTTTTTTGTGCATGTGGTTCAACAGGCCGGTTCATTTCTTTCTAAATCATGACTACCATTGTTCTCTTGTCTGTTTTTTGTTTTGATTCTTTCATCTTTTTTTACAACTGTTGGGGAGAATCTATATAGAATCTAAAGACTTCAAACTTAAAACTCATTCTCATTTATACATCATACATGTTATTTATAGCTGTGCTATGATTTATCATCTATCATCGTTCATTTCGAATAATAATTATTACTGTTGTAATAGAAATCTATCTTTGCAGATTTTGTCATTGTGTCTCATGACGTTATCTTTGCATATGATTCATGTTTTCTACCTTGTTGTGATTTGCTGTGAACACCCTGTAATATACGAACTTCGATCTACTGTCCATGTTAAGTTCTAAATTTTATACCTCTTTCTACATCTACTCATAATTTGAGACTATCAGATGATTTTAAGTAAACCATGTACAAATAATATGGAGTAGTTATCTTATTGTAACATGTTTAAAGTAAGCCCTTTTCCAAAAAAGAAATAATTTTTTTACTTCTACCTTCAAAATAGAACAAAGCCCTTTCATTTAATTCACGAGTGAGAGTTTGCTTTCATTCTCGAGACCCATATGTACGTTAAATATGTGTTTTACCATTATAATAAACCCTATGCCTGATCTTTGATATTTTTGAAACTATATAAGCAGCAAAAACAGTGTAACATTTTGTTTGTCTCATTAAAAACTTCTCAATGAAATATCAAATGGTGTACCCAGTCTTACGTAATACTGTTGAACTTTTTGGTTTTGAAGTACTTTCCGTTCCAATTAAGCAGTGCCAAAGTCACTTACACTCTGCTTGAGTTACTTTTTTCGATGAATTAAAAACAGTTTTTTTAATTTTTGAGATAAATAAAAGGCTGAAGATAAAATCTGAAGCAGTTTTATAATAATAGAGTTTGTACATTAGCTTTTATAAACTAATGTTGTATAAACGTACTTTTGTTCTAAGCCTCTCTGTGATTATAAAATTGGTTCAGATTTTATCTGCAGCCTTTTATTTATCTCAAAAATTTAAAAAAAAAACTATTTTTAATTCATCGAAGAAAGTAACTCAGATTTTAAATGACAACGACAGAAATTAATTGGAACTGACAGTACTACAAAACCAAAAAGTTCAACAGCATTACGTAAGACAGGATAAACTGTTTGAGATAAAACGAAAAATTCCACAATATATTAATGGCACAAACAATACTGCTATATATCTTTTCTAGCTATATTTGCATATAATGTACTTAATGCCACGTAAATCTCAGAATAATCATCGAGTCATTGTCTCTGAATTAGAATAATCATTAATGTATAATGTGCATCTGTTTAATTCATAATGAATAATGAACCATGATACATGATATTATGATATTATGCAATTTCTCAAGTAAATAACAATATAAATATAAATACCTAAGCACTTGAATGGTCATATTTACATAGAGTACATAGTAACGGTGCGAAGGGAGACTTTCTGAATCCTCTCAATCAAGTTTTCAGTACATTTTTTAAATGGAAGAAAAAACTAATTCGCAAGCAAATATTATCTAATAATTATGTCGACTTGATTGTTTAAACTGCATCAAGTAAAAAGATCTCTGTAAACTCTAAATTTAAAAGATTAAAAAGTAGGGAAGGGGTTAAATGTGTGTACACAACAAATAATATAATGCATGTGTTCACTTTTATTTGTGCATGTACACATGTATCTATAATTACTAATTACTATTGACTATTGGCACACAATCAGTACAACATGTAGAAGGACAAGAATGGTTTGTCATTATGAATTAATATAAACAGTATATCTATAGTAGCTCCCAAGTAAATAGTAATTTCATCTTAATTTTTCGCAGCATTCAAAGCTGATTATAAAAACTTGACCAAGATGTTAAAAATACTAGTAATGTACAGTGCATATTTTTAAAGGTTGCACTTATTAGGTACTTAATTAGGTTATAAAGTAATACTAGGTACTATAGGTATGAATATTTTGCAATTATTACTCATTCATTGTATTGCCAGCACTTTCAGTACCTGCCGAATTGTGATGTATATAATGTTATACTCTCCGACTAAATTCAACAACATAAATTAATGTATCGTAATATCAAAGAAGGAGTATTACATAAGTCACGCCAAAGGCCCTGTGTCATAAAATCTAAATAAATGAGTAATACTTTTATTTGTGTCATCAATAGTTTAAATGCGATTGTCAGTGAAATTATGATTCCCATATATTAATTATGTACTTGTATGAATAATACGCATTAGGCACTATGTATGCATATCATATATTATAGTATTTATGTACATTGCAAGTGTTTAAAGTATAATATAGACTATATAGACATAAGACGCAAGTTTAATTATTTTACAGCTATGCATGTACTCAAGTTCTTAGTTCTCATTTCACTCGGTTTTAATTTTTAATGCATTTAAAATCAAACAAAAAGTTGGCACAGTAGGTTTATATTTTCTGATCTTTTTATTGCTTAAATACTTCCTGGTGCTAGGCATATTGCATGTACAGTGTGCAACAAATTACCACGTGTAGTCCATGCTTTTGTGTTTTAATTAAAAAAGTCTATTTTTTGGCTACAAGGCGATGTAAAATACTACAATATTTTTGAAAATACTGGTGACTGGCAACTTGTAAGTGAGTATGTGAAATGTGAATTCATATGGGGGAAAAGAAGACAATTTCAGAATGAATCATCACACCAGTCATTTAACAGCGATTGATTGATGGTAAATAAGAAACAGATTTGGCATTCCAATTGATAATTCGGATGACGTTCTAATCAAAGTTGCAGATTGAAATGTAATCTTTACCTACCGATTTTACATTATTTTGATGCAATATCTTTAATCTTGAATCTGCAGTTACAGAGGACAGAAGATTTTGGCCAATTTTCTAAAGGACTTTATTTATTTACCAAATTACTTGTTCATATGTGATGAGTGATGAGCAAAGTCTGCTTCTTGTTAGTCTTATTCAGTATTTATTATTGTGGAATTTTTGAAACTCAGGTCAGTTTATTATCGTTTAGTACAATATTATCTGTATTATACATTATATATAATGCATAATACTGATGAATTCTGACGAATTCTTTTAACAAGAAATAAAATCCTTTTTTGATATGAAATATAGCATTAAATAGATTTTGAGCTTTAAATTGAATCAAATGTACATATTTCACCTGTTCCTTTGGTTTTGTTTTGTTCTTTTTTTTCACAGGGTGCTTACAGGCTCCCAGCATTCCCTGCAGTGAACTTATCAGAGTACTACAGAAGTTTAGGTCATTCACCACGCAATCGTCATCACTATAGGAGAGGTCAACATATTATACCTGGTAAATATAGGCACAACTTTACTGTGTGTAGTGCGTATATGCTGCATAATATGTATTATGTACTGTTCGAGTAAATGTAACTTGTATATTGGATTGCTGATTGATATTATAAATGGTGTTTTACAGTAAATACGGGAGGAAGATTTGCATTACCAGGACACTCATCCCATAAACCATACAATAACAGCTTCACCACCAACAGAGCAAGAAATCTAACAACTACGAATACTTCTGGTACCACTACCTTTTCTACCACAATTACTATTACAATTCCTACTACAACTGTGACCTCTACTTTGACCACACCTACAACTACTGAAAACCCGACAACCACTATTTTGACTACAACTACTGAAAAACCGACAACAACTATTTTGACTACAACTACTGAAAAACCGACAACCACTATTTTGACAACTATTTTGACTACAACCACTGAAAAACCGACAACAACAACAACTATAACTACTAAAAAATCTACAACTTCAACAAAAATGACCACAAATTTTTTAATATCTTCTCTAGATTTAAGATTTCCATCTTATACAATTATAAACGGAACAGGAATGCCAGAAAAGAATGGTAAAATCAAACAATCACCTCCACCCTTTTTGTCTAGAGTTAATTTATCGCCTATAAGTTGTTTGATGTATTTCTTATCATTTTGTTGCATCATGCTCTTTTCTCTACTTTGTTATTCATTTTCATGCGACTAAAAAAATGAGTACTTACATCGCATTTAGACATGCTAAATGCGTTTGAAAAAACTAAACTAAATTCTTCAGCGTGATATACATAAAATGTAAACGACATTTCTGTTGAATTCTGAAAAATGATTACAACTTACAACCTTAACCTTAAATTATGTCTTACTATTAGGTTCAAATACATATTGTGGCGGATTCTTCCCAGAAACGGGATGTTGTACGCGTTGTAAATTACTCGGTTGTTTACACTGTAACTGTAAAGACTTTTGTTACTGCTACCATTGTGCATTAAAATAATATGTGGAACGAAAACTTTATAGGTTATTTTATTTCTCATCTAGTTTCTTTGAATCTCTAGTTCTAAGTTCTAAATCATTGTATGTATCTTATGTATCTATATAATATAATATCTAATCAGCTACAACCTACAGCCCGCACCACGAGTTGTGAGTTAGTTATGGTATATACGCATACAAGTTTGATGTGTACAGAAGTTTTGACAAAAAATTAAAACCACGTAATAAATAATATTCTAATTAAAATACCATAGTCTGTCATATTCAACCATGCTGTGTGAGCTAACATTTACATAGACGTATGGACGGATTTTTAATTTGTGTATATGTACAAAACATGTGGGGGCTTAAGTATAACAATTCCGAAGGGAATCAAATAAATTATCATATGAATGCATTGAAATTGAAATTCAGTGACGCAGAATTCATAGTTCATGTGGTATACAATGTTTTTCATACTCGTGTTTTCAAAACTTATTCATCAAAATGCACAAAATGTCAATTGTAAGTATTATTGATTATTGTAGTATTGGGAATTTTGCTTCTTGTTGTCGTCACTCGTCATACGTCACATATTGTGTATATGTATAATATATCATATATACCAATTTGAACTTGCTAAAAAATAATCCTATTGAACTTGTGTGAAAACGATCTGAAAACAGGAAGAATAAATAACATCAACGGATAACAAACGGATATTATTTCTATATTGAATAAAAAATTTCATCATATATACGTATACATAGGGGATTGCGGGGCATAAATCCGCATTTTAAACTTCATTTAATTACAATTAACTGAGAGGTTATAGATGCAGACGTTGGCAATGTAGCATGAAACTACGTACTTTTGTAATCACATTCAGTGATTTTATAAGTCACCCCTTCATTATGGGAGCGGGGTCTGAAAAAGTCAAGTTTCTTAACATTGCGTG
>JAQGBH010004677.1:0-16082 GCA_034698265.1 Sminthurinus aureus
AAAGTGCCCCCTTTTTCAATATTATTTGCCCCCTTGAAAAGTGCCCCCAAAATAAATTGAAAGTGCCCCCCGAAAAAACACAAAGTGCCCCCATTTTCGTTTCCAAGTGCCCCATTTTGAAATTCCCCTGTCAAACTTCAGAAATGCATCTACTTTGTCATAATTCAGCGTCTTATGGTTGGAATGCGAAGCAAATTCCGGCACCTGACAAAAGTTGCAATATTTTGTGGTTTACATTTTTTCAAAAAGAGAAAAGACAATCAAATGGTGAATTTTGAATTTTGATTAACCACCATAGTTTGTTTGACCTCCTTGCTGACTACTTGGTGATGGCAGCGCCACATGCACATTCCAATAAAATTCTTGACGTTTTTTAAAACTACGAATTATGAATTCATCAAAAATTACCGAGTTCTGGATCGACAAAGTAGGAGTAAAGTGGACAAAAGTACAAAATCGTACAAAAACGGTCACATTTCTGACAACACAAAAAAAATGTACAGCCCGGTTAAATCACAGAAATTAAACACTAAACATCAAAAAAGTAAACGAAAATAAGCAAATTGAATAACTTTAATTACGGAATTACTGTTTTATGCTTGTCGATGATTCGAACGAAGACTGTGGACCAGCGTCAAAGCCCTTTGGTAAAAATGAAACATTTATCACTGGGCTTTATTCAGTACAATTTGGTCACCCAACAATGAATTTTGGAATGTTCAGTTTAATCTATAAAATCTGTCTGTGTATTTAAAAGAATGATTTTTATTACACATCGAAAAGGAGAAAAAGCCGGCGTGATGATAAATTCAGAGATGATCTATCGATCGACTGATCGGTACTTTTCAAAGCCAAAATGAAAGGTAAACCGGGTCTAAGTTTGAACTTGGATTTAGTAGCAAGTTTCTATGTAACCGATATCGATATCGACGATCGAGTGACGGAGAAGAAATTAAACTTCGTGGAATTGACCATTTTTTGTCCATGCTCAAAAACTGTCTTCTTTTTTCATTCCACTGGAAGCTCGATTTATTCTCTAAACTCTAAACTGAAACAAAATACACCTATCGTTCTAAGGAAGTGAAGCTGACTATTATAATCCTCGTGTTTGTTTTTTTTTTCGTCCGGCGTTTTGGGATTACTTTGCTGTCCATTTTCGTAATCAACGACGTGCCTTTTATACATAGGACCACACAAATATGAAACGGCGTCCAACTCAGTCAAAAACTTATCGCTTTCCGCATTTACTTAGAAGGAAAAGTTTTTCAATCGACAATGAAAAAGTGAAAAATCTAAATCGTGGTATAGCACGATTTCAAAACTCGCTTGATGAATTCTTCACCGCGAGCGGGTAGCGCAAGCTTTGGAACTTCATTCACCTAAATCTGTAAATAACGTAAAAAATCCTCACTCCTTGAGAATAGCATATAGCCTTGAAAGCATACATGCTTCAGGATCCGATGCGAAGCAGAATATTTTCAAATCAGCCCAGTGTTAGTATACATAATGAGACTAACTACTGCGACGCATCCAGTGACGACAACTTTTTCAGTGATCACTGTACAATCACGATTTTTGAACAATAATAAGTTTGTCCATTTTGTCCATTTTGTTCTAGAACATTCTGTGGAATTTTCCATAGTCAGGATATCGTGTTCACGCTAGTACATATATGGGGGGATGTAGTCTTCACGCTAGTACATATTTGCTTGGATATATAGTGCATACAGCGTTGGTTGTATATCTTATAGTACGCGCATGCGCAGATATAGGGTTAACAGACAGACGGACAGACACACGGATCTGGTCAGCGTAGTAGGGTAGCTAGCTTCGCTTGCGCTACCCTAATAACTTACCTTTTGAGATCCTGTATTGAAAGATAATGTATAAAGTAGATCGTCTGGGATGTCGTATGCAGGCAAATGAGCAGTGGATTTGTTCCGTATGCGGGCAGATGTGTGCTACAGCATGTAATCTGCTCGCTTACGGAACAAAGCCACTGCATACGGCAGATCCAAGACGACATATAAAATTGTGTTAAACAAAACCAAGTTTCATTGTCAACACGCTCGACTTATCATTGAGGATTTCTCTTTTTGAGGCTAAAGGCTAAATGGTCAATGCTCAATGCTCAAGGCTGGCAGCTGCAGGCTTCCTAAAAGCAAAATAAAGTGAGTCTGAGGAAAGTTTAGAACCAATGTGGTCATTTTGTTGTTTTGACCTGCATTGAAAACTTGAAGCTGACGCTGAATTCCAATACAAAACAGTGGATTTGCAGCAATTAGTTTATGTTGGAGCCGAAAGCCTTAAGCTGAGTGATATCACGACGAAAACCCTGTTCTTGGATTTTCCGTAACTCCGTTTCTTGTATGTACTCGTGATGAAAGTTTGATGCAAATTTCAAAAGTCATTGGTGCATAACAAAAGGACCTTTTTGTCTAAATAGAAAACGTTTTAGGCCCTGATAATTTTTTATTGCAATTTTTACGCCGTTTGAAATTTTTTCCCTGATATTGTGACTTCCATAGTGAAGAGATGCAAATTTTCGTTGATCATATCCTCGTAATCACGTAAGTTTTGAACAATAAATCATTTGTTTACTTTGATTCGGTTCTCCAGTTAAATACAGACAACACACGAAAAGGATAGGACATTGACGTTTTCACTGGCAGATTAAGTTTAAATTCTGCAGCAAAATGGATGAGGAAAAGGAATTTTGTGAGCAATAGTTTTCTCTCATTTCTGTTGTCATGGCAATTGGAGTTGAAACGGTACAGCACCAAAACTCGCATGGCAACGTTATAAAAAAAGCCAACTACTTTTGCTTACTAGGTTTTAAAAAATCGTAATCGCATACAAATTGCTTTGAAGTGGGCAAAACAATTGTCATAGTAACCAAACTAATCTATGATTTTCTTCACAGTACTTTTAATCATGATCAAACGTTCATTTGCATAGCAATAAATTTGAATATCGCCAGTTGCGTTGAATGCCAATGTTTTTATTTACAAAATAGCCAAAGTAAATTATTAATGATATTTTAATCATTTTTAGTTTTTCTGTATTAATTGTAACCTTTTCCGACCCTCAAATAAAACAACAAAAATAACATATATATTTGGCGTAAAACAATTAAACAACAAATCAACCAAACTAAAATGTTGTTAGAGTCGCCAAGAAATTCTGAGTCCTAAATTGTACATCATTGCGTCTTCTCCGCGTTGTGAATATTGCATTCATGAACTTTTAAGTGCGCCTTTCTAACGGAACGATAATCACAACCTGAAATGGAACAAGCGTACTTTTTCTCTCCTTTGTGGCTCAAAACATGTCTCTTGAGACATTTTTTTGTATTTGTCGAGTAGCCGCACTGCGACTCTGAACATTTGAAAGGCCTGAAATTCGGATGCAAGTGCATGTTTCGTATGTGAATTCTGATGGTTCCTCTCAGCTTTGCTCGGAATGGACAAAGTTCACATTTGAACCGTCGCTCCTCACTGTGAGTCTTTAAATGCTGCAAAAGATACGCTTTTGCCCTGCAACGATATCCACAGGACTCAAATAAACACACGAAGGGGTTTTCATCCGAATGAACCGCTTTGTGACTTTTTAACTCGCTCTTTTTCTTGGCTTCAAAATTACAATTGGGCTCGTCACATTTGAAGAATTTGTCCAGAGTGTGTGTCTTGATGTGGTTTGAGAGGCATGTTTTGCTTTTTCCTTTGTATTCACAAAGTGGACATGAAAATGATGGTCGTTCTTCGCCCTCTTTCGGCGAGTGATTCAGCTGATGAGTTTTTATAGCGGAATTTTGAGTCGCTGAATATTCACAATTTGGTTGCGGGCATTTGAAGGGTTTTTCCTTTGTGTGGATCCTTGTGTGAACCACAACAGCACTAGAAGTGGTTGCTGCATAAGAGCAGGATTCAAACTGACAAACGAATGGTTTTTCTCCCGTGTGAGTTCGGGTATGAGAAATGAGGGTTTTTTTTTCATTCGTGGAATAATTGCAACTGGGATGAGAACAAACCAAAGATTTTTCATCCAAGTGGACTTTTGAATGTGCCGTAAGATTTGACTTGTGTTTAGCGGCGTACGAGCATCCAGAATGGGGGCACGGAAAAAGGCGAGATGATTCAGGTTGAAGGAGATCAGGATGCACGAGCTTCATGTGCGGTTTGACGCTGGTTTCCCATTTTGTGGTGAATGGACATTTGGAGCACTTGAAAGGCTTTTCAATCAAGTGAACTTTTGCATGCCGTTTGTAGTGGTGGATATTTTTTGTAGAATAAAGACAGACCGCGCATTTTTGCTCCATTGAATTCCGGCTTGTGGTATTTTATCGCCTCTGAATATTTTCAGACGGTTAAAGACGACACATAATTTTGTACATGAATTTGGTAACTTTTTACTCCTTGGTGTTTAGGTTTAATTTTACAGCGGTTTTGTTTTCGGGGTTTTCTCACACGCTTCAGCTACAGATATTGTATTTCAAGTCTTCATTTCAACTTGTCCGTGTACGTGGGATATATTGCAGAACAAATAAAAAAGTAACTCACGTTTTTAAGCGACAAAAAGTGTTTGGAAGATAAAATAATCTTTAAATACTGTACAATTTTTCTTCTGCAGTCACTCTTTGGTTCAGGTTTGAATGTCGAGTGTTGAGCGTCGAGCGTGTTGAACATATAAAATAATTACTCAAGGCTCATGGCTAAAGATTAGAGTGTACAAAATATGTTTAAAATGTCAGAAAAGAGAAAGGAGAAAAAAAGGCGAGAGAAATTCCTGGAACTAAAACTGGATTAATGATTATTTTTGGATGTCTTTGTAAATTCTAGAGAAAAGAGGAAACAATGTTCTACAAAATCATAAGAACGTACAATGTTAGTATCCATGTTGCATTTTATTCAACAGCCTACACACAAACACCAAGCACAACTAAAAAGCACAGGAAAATGAAGCTGTGGACTAAAATGTGAATTTTTAAATGGGACAAAATGCAATGGCAAATGTCAAATCCTCAACTCAGCATCGAGAATCGAGGGTTGAGCTAGAGAACAAAAATGCCAAAGCTGAAAATTTGAAATTGAAAATTTCAGCTGAGGTCTCCAAACAAACGAGCTCTTGAACACAGAACATGAAACAGAAAGAGAATAAAAGCCGCGAGAAGAGAAAGTTACTGGATGAAAACTCGAATTTTAAAAATGGCAACGAGTGAGGCAAACAATAAACTTCAGATGTCACAGGGGTCGTTCACATTTTGGATTTTGGATTTTTCCGCGTCCTATGAAAAAATTTAAGATAATTTCCCATGTAAACCGTTTTTGTTTCAACTCAAAGGCCAGAGAGTGACAAGTAAATCAAATCATCAGTCATTTCAACGTGCAAAACGCAAAATATTCATGCACCATTTTGACGCCAATTAAAACACTTCCCCAGGTTTAGAGCGGAACTGTGTGTAGATGTACGATTGTTCATGTGTTGATAAATAATGTGTGTCAAATTGCAATTACCATGAAAAAGAAAACAATTAAAGAAATGTAACACAGCATAAAAATGCTCAGAGTGCTCTTTCAGTTTACTACAGAAGGATTGGCATTTATGTTGTTGACTTTGTTGTTATTTTAGTTCTTACGAAATTTTAAAAAATTGCCATGAAGATGAAAACTCCACGGAGACATTTTACGGTAAATTCGGAATTCATTTTGTTCCAATTTGACGCCGTTTAAACGAATAAAATACATTTTGCGATCTTTAAGTACCAGGTCACTGAGGTTGTTAATGGTGAGAAAATTTGGGTATCAGAGTTTGAGGTAGCAAAAGCTATTTAGGTATTTTGTCCCGTTCACAAGTGAGAATTCCAAATGCAACGAATTAGCCCTCTTTTATGTTTTGCTTTCCTGTTCAAATCAAACGTAAGCAAAACAAACTGGAGCAAAGAAAAAGAAGCGTGTGGAGTACATGAGCAATATTTTCTACTCTCTTATATGAAAACTGTGGAGGCAGAAATGCGAGAGAAAAATAATTTCCCGGGTCTGAAAAGGTCGAGATTTTTTTCTTCCTTCCGTCTAACACAAAAATCATGAAAATGCCGGTAAATTCTGAAATTTTCATTCCAGTTGACTTGAATCTGGAATTACTGAGACTCTGAAAATTTTTGTTTGACTTTGGGTTTGAGGGAGTGTTTTACGAGCTTGATAATTGAATGAGCCCAGAAAACTTGAACGTGTAAGTCTCATTTTGTCTCAAAGCAAAGGTGATATTCTGAAAATGCATTTGTCATTCTAAATTCAAATTTTTGTGGATTTTGCATCGACGTAAAATTTAAAGTTAAAAGTTTCAAAAGCCAAAAGCATGTGCGAGATTCAAAATTTGGACATTGTGCTTTGAACGGTGAGGATAAATCGAAAGTCCATGTTGCAGGTGGAATTTTTCCTTTGTACTTTAAATTGAAATGCTTGAAGCGTTTTCACTCGCTCAACTCTTCTTGGTCAACCTAAACAAGAATTAAGTCTGCTACTTTTACTGTGACTCTGTAACACGATTGACGATTGACTATAATATTAAAGTGCAAAACTCATGTTGAGCATTTTCTCCCATTCATTTACATCTCAACCATTCTTTAAAAGGGAGCAGCACACAAAAGACAAGCCTGGGGACAAACAACAAACAACGACCGCCCCCTTACAAAGACCTTTTTGGGTTTTATTGTCTTTCGCAGGTACCTGAAAACAAACCTACAGAAAAATATAAAGGCACAAAGAAAAGGACGCGATTGAGTTGGTTGTCTTTTCTTTTCCTGCAGAAGGTACTTGAACGTTTATACTGGAACAAATATTCCGATAAATCTTTTAGTTTTTCCAAGCGTAAACTTTAGAATTCTTTTCCAAAGGAATTTTATTCTGAAATTGTTTTTTTGGATTGAGAGGAAATACGAAGTTCAAACCAGAATAAATGTGTTCTGAAGTCGTCAACGGGAACATCAAAAAACCAAACAAATTTAGATCCAAACTGTGTCTGTCCCGTTGAGGAAAAACCTGAAGCCGGAAGCCTGTAAAGAATCACAACCCGCAGCTCCAAACAAACATTTTACTACTGTTCTCTTGTTTATTGTTATCAAGTTTGTGAAACAAAATCCTCCAGATTCCACAATCAAGATTCGGGACTAACAACTAACAGCTGAATAAAAGTGCACATAAAAATTGTGAAAAGCATGTCCGTCGTTTCTAAATCAAAATCAAAACCAACTACGAGCCACATTTGTGAATATTGTGACAAGGAATTTCCTAAGCCGGTTGCTCTTGATAGACACCGGAGAGTTCACACGAGTGAACGGCCTTTCAGTTGTAATTGGTGTGACTTCTCCGCTGCAAAACAGGACTCATTGCAAGTACACATTCGGGGTCATCTTCGCGAGAAACCTTTCAAATGCCGTGAGCCCGGATGCAGCTTCTCCGCCGGTCAAAGAGGAACCGTGATAGCACATTACAAGTTCATTCATCTTGAGGAAAAACCATTCCAATGCCCAATCTCCGGTTGCGACTACAAATCTGTAACAAGATTCAACTTGACTCAGCACATGAAAGTTCACGAGGAAAATCCAGAAAAGCCGTTCAAATGCGAGTTGTGCCCATACAAAGCAAAAACAAATGGTGAAGTCAAAAAGCACCTAAACACCGTTCATTCCGACGAACGAAATTTTAAATGCTCTCAAGAAGGATGCAAGTTTTCGGCAAAAACAAGAGGTCAGTTAAATAGACACGTTGAAACTCACGGAGAAAAGACGTTGAGTTGTCCTCACCCGAATTGCGAGTACAAATCCAAAACCAAGCGCAATCTTCAACGTCACACAAAAATCCACGCGTCAGAGAAGGAACACAAATGCAGATTCTGCGAGTTCTCCGCTCACCATTTGGATAAATTGACGGTGCACATGCGGATTCACACCAAGGAAACGCCGTACAAATGCAAATTCCAAGGATGTCACTATCTAGCAAAACGATCTTCTTATCTCAATCAGCATGTGAAAAATGTTCATGAGAAAATTAGCCGATTCAAATTTCTATCCTCCGATTCCGGTTGTTCGTACGCTGCAACTTCCAAAGGATTTGAAAAACCACCAAATCAAAATGCATCCCGATGAATCATTTTCATCACATTGTCAATGACTAAAACCTGAACAGATCCTTTTTTCACCCAAAATTTTGATGTTTGATTACATCAAAATAGTAATTGACGTGTAAACCATGTAAAAATCGGATGAGCAAACCCAGACTTTTTAGTGTAGATTTGTTTTTTAATTATGAAGCATCAAAAACTACATTTATAGTTATTTGGTAAAATAATTTGACTGTGGTGTTTTATATGTTGTAACTTTGTTCTACAAAATAATAAACGGAAATTTATTTCATTCAATATTTCAACTTCACAAGTCTTTAGCAACGATTAAAATTTTATCATTCCTCATTGTTTCACACTTGACTAATTTTCCGATCGAGACTCTAATAAAAACCTAAATTCCACATATTTTCAGTGACGTTTTTTGAATTAGCCATTTCATGTTCAACCGCTTGCACACTGAAATGTATCAAACTTTAGTCAAACTACATCACGTGTGCAAAATGTAACAAGTAGAAACAAGAGACGCAAAAATAGAATTTCTGCCGAAATTAAAGTATGATTCAAATCACGTGTAAAATGGAAATGCAGTTAGGTTTAGGAAATACCAAAAATATGAGTCAGTTGGACGCCGTGTACATAAAAAACATGTTAAATTTGCAGCACGAACATTAAGATCTTCTCGTGTTTTTTTCTCCCATCAACGAAAACAATGCCGCAGCATCATTTTAAAGATAATTTTGTTACCTAGCGGTGCATCAAATTGAAGGTACCAGAGTTGCACCGTGTCAAGGAATTTGGAATTTGGATCATGGAAAAAATCGCAAGCTTTCGCATTTCTCATTCCCTCAAATCCAAAATCAAAACCTGAGACTTGGCAAGTAAATCGTTGATTCAATTTTTCTTGTCATATTTTCCGTTACGTTTCTCGGATTTTCATCGTGATTCCATTGACAAAACAACGGTTAAATTGTGAACACATAGAACAAGATAAAATACGGGTTTTCTGGGATAAAATTCAGACAAAATAGATTAAAGATCATTATTTTGCTCTTGTCGTTTCCGGTAAAAATTAAAATAAAACTAAGCTTCTCACTCCCACAGCTACAAATTCAACTACAATTTATTGTCCATGTTCTCAACTGCAGTCCACTACCGTTGTAATAAAATGTATGTTTTAGCTCGTAACTTGTTTCCGATGTGAGGCTTACAATTAGGCATTAGACTAAATTAACTCGAGTTTGAACATTTAATATTTAATAGAGTCTCTATGGCTTAAAATTACCGGATTCCCATGTTCATTTGCTTCTCATGTACTTCAAACTTGATAAAAATTAAAGTTGTTTTGGTCATTAGTTGACCGTTGAAGATGATGAGAATTTATTGGAGCTGATTTTGAAACTATTTCGAGTCGGACGCCGTTTGATGCTTTTGTGTGCTAAGAGCGGAAACACAGCTGCAGGAGTTCGAATTCGGCCTCGTGTCCTGCTCATTTTACTCCAAAATTAATTTAGCATTATTCACGATCAACGAAAACAAATTTAGTTGTTGTTTGAGCACGTTGTCAATTGTCAAGTCTCACGTGTTTACCTCAGATTTGTCTCTTGATATTTGATATCGTCAGTGGTCGGGAAAACTACATGAGTTTTGAAACGTACTTAATTTTCATCATGCATTTTTGGTTTCTTGAACTCCAATTTAAGTCCAAGTTCAAAATCCGCCAGTAGCCCCATGTCATCATTAATTCTCATCATCCGTGATGAACGAAGCTCTGATTTAGGCGAAGCTTGTAACGTTTTGACGGAGCTGATTGAAAATGCACTTTCCATCTCAAAGTCAAAACTTGATGCTGATGTAAGAATTTGACGCCACTCAAAAACCATGCCTACTTTTTCAGTATTCCTACATTAAGTAAACAGCTACATTTTTTACGTTTAACTTTAAATAAAGACCCTGTTGCACCTGGACAATGAACTGGTTTGTACGCCGAATCATAAATGTATGAATTCCTCATTTTTCCAGTAGATTTTTAACAGAATCTAAAATATAAACTACAGAACTAAACGGTCTTAAATCCAAACGACTGCTTCTGTTCTAATAAGACCTGAGATGTTTTTTTTGTCTTGCGTCTTGTGCAAATGGTCCAGAAGAGGAAACAAAAGAGAATTGGAAAACGGAGTCGGAGACGAGAGTGAAAGGAAACTTTAGAAAACCCAGCAACCACCACGAAGTTTCAAGCTGCGAAAATGTATGGGCAGTCTTAGTTTGCTGTTTTTTTTTTTAAATACCTGTCTGAGTTCTTAAAGCACACACTTATTCCAGTTGTGCATTGAGCTTTAATTTTAGTGTGAGACGAGTGGCTTTGCATCAACCGGTGGTTTAAATTTGCCGGATGTGGGCTCATGACCTGCGCAAATGCCCTTCCCCGGACTGAACCCGTTGTCTCCTCAGCTTCAGTCTCAAACTCATCAAATGAATTAAAATTTCCTATTCATTTCCATTCAAATGCAAGACAGAAAATTAGTGTATGTCTTTTGTTGTTGTACATTTTAGATTTCCTAGTCCTATAAAGATCATGTCCGGTGTAAAGCGTTTTTGTTTCAAGCCAAAGGGAAAAGCTTGACGTGTAAATCAAAGTGTCAGTCATGTTTACGTGCAAAACGAAAAATATTTATGCATCAGTTTGACGCCAGCTAAAACAGTTCTCCAGGTTTAGGGTGGATATCTGTGAAGATTCTTCGTCTATCGCTTCTGATAAATAATTTGTATCAAGTTGCAATGACCATGAAAATGAAACTATTAAAGAAAATGTACTTAAATCGTACAAACGCGCTGCATATAAAAGGAAACGAGAAGTGTTGTGCTTGCTCTTTTAGTTTATTACAGAACGATTGCGTTTTCTATGGTCAGAGGTACCTTATGAACGATGAACGACGAAGACCCTATTCCAAATACAAAAGCTTTTAAAATTGCCATCTGCACACATTTAACAGCCAACTGCACAAACTTTACGTTTTACTTTATGGACTAGTCATGCATGATAAACAGGAAGACCTAAAATCTATCGCTGACGATCGCGCTTTCCAGCTCAACAATTTTACAAGCGGCGTCCAAGTCCTTCACATTTTTGAGATTTCAGATAAGTTCCCAAGCAACGATTTTTCAAGATCCAAAATTCAAAACTCAAAACTCAAGGCTAAATTCAAGAGGATTCAAAAATGTGGCTTCAACTTTTTCAGCGTGATTCGGATTTTTTTCCAGTCTTTCTAATCTGTTTGACCATAGTCAAGGTATTTAACCAAAGGGAGATGAAAAACAAAACCAAGAAAATAGATGGACCAAAACTCAAACAGCTGTTTCTCTTAAGGAAATTTCTTGTCTTGGGATTTCGCACTGCTTTTACATGTTGTTGAAACTCGTGCAGTTGACGGTGCACCGCAGTGGTGGAGTCGGAGAAATATTTCCGATGGGACCACTTCATCATTCATGTTGCACTGACAGTAGCCTACTCGTTTTTCAACTTGATGGGATTTCAGATGTTCGTGGCGAATCAGGACAAGTGCGAGATGATTTTGAACCAACTGTTTGTCCAGAATGAAAATCCTGTGCAGAAAATGATTCAAGAGGAAAAACAACTAGAAAGCCCTGATGAAAAATTTCAAGGTACAAAATTATAAACTCATTACCCATTTTACTACTGAATAAAAAGGGTTTTGAAACATTTCTTTTGAATTTTGAATTGATGTGTGAAAAAAAATTGTTGTAAACACCAAAACCAAAAGAAGGGGAAAAGTGGCTAATTATGAAAATTGTTGATTAATTTTTTGTGTTGTAGTAGCTGACGTTTCATTGTCAGAGGAATGAATTTCAGATGAAATTGAGTCAGCACCATTTCAAGATGGAAAGTGAAATATTTCTAGTTTTGATAGTTTTCTCACAAGCAGGGAATCTTCACATCTACCAGTTTCGCAGATTTGCTAGAGCATAAAAAATTCTCAAACGGCGTTGGACTTAAACAGGACTCGTAATGTTGACAAATGAGCTGACCTGGGCCAACCGCTTTATGCTTGAGGTGACTGTTTTATTTTTTTCGTGCTCGGAAATCCATCAGGAAAATCTGTAGACGTAGTACAGAAAACGCAAAGAGTGAAACACAGTACAAATTTTTATTCAACTGTCTCAAGATGCATCGACAACTCACAACGTCAATCGGCGATCTTTACTGCTCACGCCAAAACGTACACAATTCCTTGTATTCTGCACTTCATTCCAGTTGTTCAACGTCTTTGGATTTCCTCAAGGTTTCTCCATGTGAAAAGTCTGATTGAGACTTCATCAATTCTCTTGTTACATTTGTATTTTGTACCAAATGAATAAATAAATAAAACGAAGTACCAATTTAATTCAAGTGAAAACTTACAAATTTAATTTTGCACAATTCATGTAACTTGAAACTTTGAAATTGTGGTACAACATAAACAAGTATTTTATATTTTGTATGCTTTTGTAATGAATTCCATCGTTTTTTCTCGATTCTCAACAACAACCCAAAGATGGGCCGCTAGGATTTATTTAACACAGAAGTATTGAAACCGTAGTAATATCGTGACGGAAATTATATTCTTGGATTTTTTCCTATTTCTGTTTCATGTACCTCTGATGAAATGTGGATGAAAATTTATAGTGCCGCTCATTCGTAAGAAAAGAATCTTTTTTTCCAAAAGGGAAACATTTTTGGTTCGGATAATTTTAAACTGCAATCTTAACGCCGTTTGAAAAATTTGTTTTGGACGTTTTGACTTTCATGGTGCAGATTTCATAATTTTCTTGTAAACATCAGCGTAATCCTTGTAAATCTTGACCTTTATTTGTTTGTTGTTGATTTTCATTCGTATCCAATGGCAATTATATACACACGGATGCAAAAATAGTCATTTATACCTCCAAGATGATAGAGCCATGAATTCTCATGTTTCACTCTAAATTCTCCCATCTTTTACCGATTTTTTGGTATATTGATCATGAAGATCGGTTCAGCCGTTCGGGCTCCAAGGTGTACCAAAGATTTTTCTTTATGATTTCAAAGGGAAGGGCTCTCTTAAATCACCCATTTGGTTCAGGCGTGGGAGCAGTTTCAGCAAATACACCGAAGAGAAGTAGACGCCGACGTTTTCACTGGCAACTCGAGTTTAAATTTTGCTGTAAATTCCCAAAGAACCGTATTTTTATGAGCGATTGTTTTCTCTCATTTCAGTTTTCATGGCAACTCGAACTGCACCCAAGAGAAAGTCAAAAGTCAGATTTTGCAGCATTTTTGGCATGTGTTCTGTTTTAGATATTTCGACCTTCTCGTTTCGCTCATTTTATTTTTTCTTTAGAAATAAGAAATTTTTGTCTAATTGGAAAGTTCAGAAGGGAGAAAATATGGAAGCCATTTCTCATATAATCAGAGCTCATTCAGCCTGTCGCCATCAAAATAAATAAGTTTTAATTTCAACTCCAGAAAGTAGCGCAATGAAAGGTTCTCCTTTTTCTTCTTCTGCTTGATTTGTTTCCAATTATTATTCTTTAAAATACTTTGAAAATACACCTGGAAAACTTAACAGGCTATTTACAGACCTACGGAATTTTCTACCTGCGGCTCAGCTTTAACTTTCCTTTAAATTTTAATCTCCTCAACATTCCAGAGTTTAGACTTGAGGCTCAAAGTTGGTCTAAAATATTGTAAACCGAGGAAAAGGGCAAGAAAATTCGAGAAAACCTACACTCGGCCTCCTTCTTTTCTACGAAAACAAGCACAACTGAACTGGAGTTGCACACAAATTTATTTCAACTCTCTGAGTTCTTAACCTGCAGCAAAAATATTATCCAGCGCCCTTCAAATTCTTGTAGATAAACAAAACCAGGAAAGTGTAAGAAAAGTTTATAAAAAGCAATCGGTCAAAAATGTCGGAAACTCATCAAGAATTGGCAGCAAAATCAAGTTGGATTTGTGAATACTGCGACAAGAAATTCTCCAAACCTTCTGATCTTGTGCGACATCGACAAGTTCACACGGGCGAACGACCGTTCAGTTGTAATTTGTGTGACTATTCCGCGGCCGATAACACGCAACTTCAACGTCACATTCGTCGTCATCTCCAGGAAAAACCATTCAAATGCCAAGAACCCGGATGTGCCTACGCTTCCGGTCATCCGGGAAAAGTGACTCAACACCACAGAGCAGTTCATCTCAAAAATTTTTTTAAATGTTCCGTTTCCGAGTACAACGCTGTGCGAAATTCCGACTTGACTCGGCACATGACGACTCACGAGGAAAATCCAGAACGACGTTTCAAATGCAAAAAGTGTCCGTACAAAGCAAAAGACAATTCTGCCCTCAAAAAGCACATCAACTTTGTTCACTCGGAGGACCGAAATCTGAAATGTCCACAAGATGGATGCGAGTTTTCGGCAAAAACAAGATCTCATTTAAAACGGCATCTTAAATCTCACAGAGAAAAGACGTTGGCCTGTCCAAATCCAAATTGCGATTTCAAAACCAACGCCAAGCGTCATCTACAGCGTCACATGGAAATTCACAGCCCAGATTCAGGAAAAACTCACAACTTCCTAGAATTAGGATGCTAATACGCTTCCGGTGATCAGGGAAAAGTGACTCAACACCACAAAACAGTTCATCTTGGTCAAAAACCATTTCACTGCCCCATTTGCTCCTACAAATCTGGACAGATCTATAAATTGACTCGGCACATGAAAACCCACAGCTCAGATTCAGAAAAGGAGCACAAATGCAGAATCTGCGACTACTCGAGTCATCGTTTTGATACGTTGACTCGACATATGCGGAGTCACACCAAGGAAACGCCGTTCAAATGCAAAATCCAGGGATGTCTCTACGAAGCAAAGGCGTCTTACAGACTAAATCGGCACGTCAGAGCTGTTCATTACAACATTTGACGTTTAAAACGCTCTTTGTGTCTAGATCCAAATGGCACTGAAACTTACAAATTTACACTGAAAAGACGGCAAATCAAAATGTACTTTAAGCAAGCAGGTTCATCATGAAGACTAAAGGATTCTGCATTCTGCATGCGCGTATGAACAAAAACAAATTGATTTTTATGTAAATGTTTGACATCTTCCTGTGGTTTCATTGTCATTGTCATCGTCAAGCTTTCCTCTGATTTAATTTTGCCCTGACTGTTTTACCTTTTTAATGTAAAGCTGTCACAATTTGTAGATGGTATTGAGATAAATTTTTGTGCTTTTCCAAAACAAGTACCATCTTTTTACCTGTAATAAAAAATCTGGTTGTTAATTTGTATATGAACTTGAATTTGGTTTTCTCCCGATTGGTTTTAAAAGAATCTACCACAAAAAGCATACGAATAAACTCAAGGAGCTGAAATGTCTCGTTATTTTAATTCTATTTTGATGAATTCGGCGCCGATTCATTTACTTTGTGAAGCTTAGTGTGTCAAATTGGTACAGATAGTGTAGTTTCCCAAAAGTCGAGTGAAAAATGTACACATAAGCATGACTTTGATTTTAATACGTAGACACCAGCTAAAATCAGTAATCTCACGCCGACTTAAACACTTTATGCCCTGAAAGTGCTCGCGAATACTAAGTAGGTTTCGAGCGAAAACTTTGTCATGTGAAAACTTTCAAAATTTTGTTGATGAACCGAAATCGCATTCGATTTTGATGTTTCTGGATATTTTGCAGGAAAGAATTTTATACTGACACCCACGTTTGAAAGTAGCCCGCCTCAAATTGTCACCTACAACAAAACAATAAAAGACATTTAAACTCCTGAATTTGATTTTCATGTTTTGTCTCGTACCTTGTTTTTTTTTCAGTGGGATTCTATTTGAACAAATATTTATAAAAGTAAATTAACATTTTTTATTTATTTCCAATCAACAATGCACGATAGAAAATTGTTAAAAAAGTTGCTA
>JAQGBH010004678.1:0-16081 GCA_034698265.1 Sminthurinus aureus
TAATTTAAACAGTAAACAGTGCAACATATGATATGAAATTAAAATTTCAGGTTCAACGTTTCATGAATTGTACAATTTTACCATAGATAAAAAACAAAACAGGAATATGTCCTAGTTTTACCATATTTTTCCTCTAAAATTCACAGCTCATACTATGGATACTAACGTGATACACGTGGGCGTGGTACATGATTGGAATTCGGAATTTGGAGAGAATGATTCTCTTGACAATTTTGAGTTCAAACTGTTGATAATAGATTTCATAGAACGAGAGCTATTTACTACGACTGGAACCTTACGAGTGACAAAAACAAAAACAATAATAATAATAATAATAATAAGAACCATAATCATAATCATATTCCGTGCTGTAAGTGCTGCATTAGGGATCACCTACAAAGGTACACATTTGATATTTTTTTTTGCATCTCGAGGGCGATATTCTGTTTTGAGTTTTGAGTATTGAATATTGAATGTAGAGCATTGCGACTTGAGACACAAGAGAACTTCTTCTGTTGAGTCCTGAGTTGCAACAGCTCATTTATCTACTCACAACAGAGTGTGATAACTTCATTTTTGTCTCAATTCTCAATACTCAATACATTAGATACATCGCCCTCGATTTTTTTTTGTAAAATTAATTCCCGCTTCCTCATTCATTAGCACCATGCACAATGCATAGTGTACAGTGTACAGTATAGCATAAAGCTATTAAGCCAATGGTCAACGGGAAGTAAATGCGCTTGAAAAACTCAAATGGGTACGAAGTTACAAACAAAACAAAATAATGTGAAACATAAATTGGTTCAAGTGCATTCAAATTAAATTTTTTACTACCTTAATGGTAGATGTACAGCAGAAAATCAATAATATTGTCAAAAGTATTTGATATTATTGTTTTTCCTTGTTTACTACAATCTACAATTCACAATATTGAAAATTTTATCAGTCTAACGGCAATAGAAAAATTCCGTTGTATTTATTTTTTTTCCACGTATTGGAACATTTTTTGTCAATTTTATTTAAAAAACTAATAGACATAAAGGTAAACATTTATAAAATATTATGGTATGTACAAATAAATAGAGCCTTCAGATAGTAGAATTTTAGCCTGATTTTATTTTGTAGACTTCCTACTTGTTTTAGCTTGATGCAACATACAAGCATTTAAGATGTATTCATGAATTTTCAGTTGCCCATTACCAGTGCGCTAGAATCTAGAATCCAAAGTCCAAAAGAATGCAAGTTGTAAGTTAGGATACGCAGTTAAGATCTTACGATATTGTGCACATTGCATTCCGTAGGACTCAATTCTGAATAGTTTACCTTTATTTTGCATTAAAAGGAAGAGAATCATAGTTGACTTGAGTACATTTGAATTTAACACAAGATACATCGTAAGAAAAGAATTTCTGGATAGTGATATGATGTGTGATGCGGTGGGAAAATTTTTGGTGGTTTTCTTGTGAAAATCTGCTGACGATGAGTGATATGAACAATGTACAGTGTACATTTTTGTTGTTCAAGTCATGTTTATTTCTACGTTATTATCCTCTCACCACTCAAATAAGAGAGAATTCTTGCATAAGTTCCCCTGTCTACCGTCTATTATTATACCATGATACATATTATTATTTTGATTACTACAAAATACAAAAGCAATAGGTCGTGTATCTTGAATCTTGTATGCATGTTGTATCATGCAGCTATCATACATCAAATTGTAAAAAGACAGTAGTAGAACTAGAACACTGAGCTGTAAAAAAGTTATTTTTACAAAAAACAACTCATGAAACAATGAAAACTACAAAACTACACAACAGTAGTCACTAGTCACACAGTAAAAGAAAATGAGATGTATTTTCAAAAATTACATCACTAATCACGATTCACTAAAAAAGTGTTGTGAATCTAAAATCCAAAAACTAAAAAAAACTTCCAAATTCTAAACCGTAAATGTAAATGTATTACGCTTTAATACTTAGTAATTCAAAAAATCCGAGTTCCAAGTACTGGCTTATTTGAAACATTTTTGCGTTTTGAGCCTAAAACATTTAAAATGTATACAAAACATACTGCTCACACAAAACACAACACATTTTCATGAAAATTCACTATTCATATATTCAACTACATGAGCTGCGACAATTTTCAATCTGCAACCTACGTCTATAATGTATAAATGTGCGAGTAAGGCAAATACTCATCAATTTTGAATTTTAGACTAAGTGTCGTCTATGATCTATCATGCAGAATGCAGACGAATCTACATAATATCAAATGACAACGTACTTAATACTTACACGCATTCAAATTCTAGATCTGAATCCAAATCTAAATAGAATAGAATAGAGTGACGATACTGTGATAAAGTATGATGGTTGAGCGTTGAGCGTGATATTAAATCTAATGGTGATATTAAGGGTTTTTTCTCAAGTGGGAAATTCGCCAAGTGGGTGAAATTTGAATTTAGAGTTGCTCTGTTTTTCATGCTCAATTTGGAAATTCGACAACTGTCACAAGTTATGACGTATTTGAATTCTGGGATTTTGCTATTCTAGATTCTGGGACTCTGTAAAAATATTATTTCAAAAGATTAAACGACAAATTGAATCGTCGATGTAGATCCTTTGCCATATTTCGTTTCATTTTGAGCGAACAAGTGACAATAGATTTCAGATTCCAGATTCCAAATTCTAGATTCCAGATTCCAGCTCGATGCTTGATAGACGCCATAATCAATATTGAAAAATGACAGTTTCAAAATGATGGTGTTTGCTATTTGCTGTTATCATTTTTCATTTGTCATTGGACTTTTTTTAAAGCCTCGCAGTTGCCTTAACTCAAATACTTTTTGCCTTTTCGATTAAAATTGTAAACATGCTTCAAAAGTTGATTTGCCCAATGAAAAATGAAAAATGACATCTGGTTGAATTTTTAATTCGTAATTTGTGCTTTGTAATTTAACCTCCGTCCATCACGTTCTATTAACGTCAAACGTCAAATAATTTATGCACAAATTTACTTTGTTTAGAAAATTGTTTTTGACTGTAAAATTGTAAAGATGACCAACGTATATAAATAATAAATAATAGTAGTCATAGTCATTTTATGTACCGAACCGTATAATATTTTGCAGCATACATAAATATAAATTACAAACTTCCACTGCCCTTGTTTCAAAGTAAGTTTGTACACTGTACACTGTACACTGTACATTGTACATCCATTTGTCATATCCATCTACAAAATTCAGTTTTATTTGACTACTCGAATACTTTCTCCTTTGGTTCTGTTGGATTCTGGCTTTAAAATACAAACAGGAGATACATTTAACTTTTGTATTTCGTTTGAGTTTTCCCCTATAAAATATCTACCATATGTATATACAGTACACAGTGTACTAACGTTATATAGTTATACAGATTCGCATGGATTTACGGTTACAGCTAAAGATCTAAGTGTTTACGCCAGTCATTCTCCACGGATAGTTTAAGGTCACTCGGCTCTCGGCTCTCGACTCTCGGCTCCCACAGAAGAAAGGAAGCCAAGAAAGAAAGAAACATGCGGAAGATTTTGATGGAGACAAAAAATTAAAGTGGAAAGATGTTGTGGAGGACGGAGAAAATTTCAGTCGCCTCTACACTCTACATTGTGCATTGGATATTGTACAATTTGTACATAAATGCTTAAAAGCTTTGTGACGTTCGTATATTGTAAATTGTAATATCGTTTAGACGTCAGCCTACTCCTACGGTTTAGAGTTAAACAAAAATTGTATCTATGTTGATATATCTGTGTACTGTGCACAATGCACAATGCACACAATGTACAATGTACACGTGTGGAAAATTCACTTAAATAGATATTTTTCTATTTTAGTTGGCTCATTTCCAGCCCCAGAACCAGCTCCAGCTTCATTCCTGGATTGAATGAGCAGATTTTGTTTAGGTTTTCCTTTGTTTTGTTTTACTTTTCGTCTGGATTCTGGATGCTGGAGGCTGGAGACTGGAGACTGGATAATTGAGAATACTGGAAATATTGTACAATTTTATACTTTGTTTTGTTGACCACAAAACATATAGCAATGTGTCTCACGATCTACTAGAAATTCTTCCATGTGCGAACGGTATTTGCTCGTATTTTCCCGTGTGATTGATACACTTTTTACATGCTACACACTCACACACTACCTGATGCATCATTTGAGTAACCTGACATGTAACTTGAGAGATATAGAAAAGGGCAAAAATGTTTCAGTTTGCAGACTTTCAACACTTATCTTTTATCGTAGAAATGTTGGACGCCCATTCGAAGGAAATAGTACTTGTGCTTTTCAACCACTTGCAACTTGAATTCCCGAATTCACGTCCACGTAACCTCCACCTGAAACTTTAATTGAATCTTTGAAATTTGATATACGAGCCAAAAAGCATTCTTTTCGTCCGTGTATCAATTGGTGTAGATTGTGAATGCAACACCTAGTTCAAAGAAAACCAAAACCAAAACCAACCAAAACTACTTGAAGCTCCCTGATGCAACATCGGACAGACATGAAGCATGAAACACTGTGGAAACTGGAAACTGAAAAATTGCGGCATGCCCGTAGTCCGTACACTTTACACATGTATTTTACCAATGAGTAATAAATGTCAAAAATCATGTTACCCTGCATTTAGAAATGGTAATATCGCTTTTATTTAACAATACACATAATTATAATAATTACTGATATTATAATTTTCCTTCTTTTTCATATAACACTCACTTAACATTTATAATCTGTAATAAGTAATAATATAGATATATGTGTGTACAATATACAGGAATGAGACAGTAGAATATGACAAATAATATTGATTACACAATACACAACACATTCTACATAATATACAACGTAGGTCAAAAATATACAATATGATAAATAATAAATAGAATAATATTCAATATTACGTGTATTTTACAACATTTCTTTGATGATCATTAAATAAAATTTGAATTTATTACTTAGAAATAATACATGTAAATACAAATAGATAAAAATCAAGTCAAAATTACAAAAAATAAATAAATATCTTCTATTTAACTCTTTAACTATAGAAAATAGAATACAGAACTCACCATTCAGTTGACACATTTTACATACAAATACAAAATGACTGAAACAAAATAAAATTGCAGAATACAAAATGACTATTACAGCTGATGGTTCTAGCCAAAATTGTAATTAAATTATACTATAATATAAATAAATATTCAAGTTATTTTGAAACCAACATTACAAATTCAGAGGAATGTCACGTAAAAAATATTATTTAACATTACACTGTATTGGCAAGACATTTTATTATAATATAATGTTATGTATGTTACTAGTTTGTAGTTTGTACAATGTACTGTACATAATGAATGTCGTACATATGGAATACAGAAGAGGTGTGAACGTAATTTCAACCGTTTCAGTTAAATTTAGATGACAGGTATAATATTTTTAAACGAAAAGTTAATTTTCATTAAAATTTTTCAGGTAATTCAGAATTGAGTATACACCAATTTATCTATGTAGTTTGAACTTGTATGATAAATAAACTGAAAAATTTTGATCACTGATTTGAATAATGAGTAATTTTAAATCAAAGATTTGTTATGTATCCATTTATTATTTTTAATTCAGTTCTCCTCCAAAGTCTTCATCTGGAAATGATAGGGAATGCACAAAACAGGAAAAATTCAATGTACATCAAAAATCAAAAAGAAATATCATAATCAGAGGATACAAAATTAATATGGACAAAAAGTCAAATGTTGTTTAATTTCACAGTCCAAAAGCTTGGAGCAAGCTTCTGCTTCTGTATTTATTTAGCTTTTTGTCCTATATTTGACGTAACATAACAAAATTTAAAATCGTAATAATTTACCCATAGTTGCTAATCCTCCGTTTCGTTTGCCCCATAATCCTCTCATACTGCCCCACCCTGGTGATGTAAGAATTAAAATTTTATGTAAATGTTTTAGGTGAAGTGAAGCATGTAAAATATGCACTAAGTAGTTAGCTATTTGCTATTTGCTAGTTCTCCGCTTAAGGTAGGGAGACTTTTATGCTTAATTACCAACATTCCCCACGTTTCGTTTGCCCCACGCTCCTGAAACACAGAGAAAGAAGGGAAATGTACAACATGGTATCAACATTCAACATGCAAGTGTATCTCAGAACACATTATGGATTATGGATTTGACATTCAAGTTTTAACAGTACAAAAAATCCACTGCCTCCAACGTCCAACATCCAGCATCCAACACCAAATATACTTTGTGCATACAACAAGTGTAAATTTCACAGATTAATCACAGACTTAATGTGAATTCACCATTTCGTTTACTCAAGAGTCACACTATCCACTGTAAACTACAAACTACTGATGTACATACTACATATCACACAAGACACAAGACGTACATTATTTGTCAAACAGAAATATTGAACAAATGTAAATGAACAGAACTATATATATCACAAATCCCAAGTAGCTATATCAAACAAGCTTATCATTCGTAGTCGTAATACTCCACTTTCACAACTACAACTACAACTCGTATTCTATGTGGGAACTCGGTATCTATATATCCTGTGATATTATGATATGTGGCTTGTGAAAGCTAGAAGACTTGGTTAAGTAAACAGGAAAAATAATACAACATAAATCCAGTCCACTCTCTCTTCTTCACAATCAAGTAAAGTTCCATAAAAATTACTTGGGAATTTTTATCATGAAAACTTTATTGACACAATTTTCATTCCTCATTCGTAAAAATCCATCCAGATACTTTTTTCATGAAAATTTTCTTGTAAAATTCATCCCTGTTTTGGTTTGGTCGAATTATTTTTCAGACTACGGGATATACGAATATACCACAATTTCCTTTCTTCCTTTGAAACAGTTTAGCACAAAAGCTGTGAAACTGACCGAGAAACCGAGAGTAATAAAAAATCAGCAGAGTCCGCATCTACTTATAAGAGAGCAAGAAATGTATCCATGCACTAACGTTCAACATTCAATATCATTCAATACGAAAACTATCTACATACTACACTGTGTATTCACACATTTCACTTCCTGAAAACGTACACACTACACACTACACACGCATCGATAGAAAGATTCAACATCCAACCAGAACACAGAAAAAGGCGAGTAAAAATACATAAACGTGGTCATTTCAGACAAGGCAATAAAACCACCTGTGAACCCCAACCAATCCAATATCATTCAGTTCATGTCAATAGTAAATATTGACTATTCTTGGAATCTTGCAACAGATTATGATTATGAAAAGCGTCTTTTCAACTCAGCTCAACTCAGCGCTCAGCTCAGCTGAGAATTGAAACTCAGTACTGAAAGTTCTGCTGGTTTTATTATTATCTACAATCTACAGATTGACGGAGATGCAACGGTTACGGTTAGTATTTGTAGCATGCAACGTTTAAATTATCCAAAAGCGAACAGAAGGAAGAAAGCAGAACCAGAAGAAAGCTGAAAAAAAAAGAATCAAACCTTTGATGTATTTCCAGTCAGTTTCCGGTCTTTTTTCAATCCCATCCCAAGATGATTCTTCCGAATCTGGTTGTTCGTCTACTGCAGCTCGTTTTCCCCATGAATTCAATCTTTCCCATCCCCGTTTACCCCAATTTCCCTAGTTTTTCAAAACAAAAGTTCCAATATTACTTAACTCCAGGATTCATATTGAATATTGATAGAATTCCATAAATTTTCTTGATCCTTGATTCCTGATTCAGGATCCATGATAAAATTAAAATATTGTGTTAGAGATAATGAATGAACCTGTAAATTGCTCCAGGATCGTTTTCCCCAGCCTGAAGATGAGTCCTGCCATCCTCTTTTACCCCACAAGGACGTGTTATCTTGCCACCCTCTAGGAACTCTTGAAATATCTTCATCTAATATACTTTTTGTCGAGTCTTGAGATGCGGAAATCGTAATTATGGCCAAAAACATGGACAGACATAAAAGGATCCAGCGATTTAGGTTATTCATGACAACTTTGGTTTTAGGTGATGAGTCGCTCAAGTTTCAAGTTGAAGTTTACCTATGGAAATATTAAGAGCAGCAAATATAATCAAAAATTGAATAATACTGATATTTTATCATATTACATATGCATTACGAATTCAATTATTTCGTAATTGATTTGGTGCTACAAAAATTGTTTTTTTATCGCCTATAGTTATTCAATATATGAAATACGCACAAATTGTCTGTAGCTAGTTGAACCCAACATAAAATTTCTACTTTTTTGCCTAGAGGAAAATTGAAAATACAGATATTATATTTTCCCTTTCATCCTCTTTCATGCATAAAACAAAAGTTGTTACAAAAAAAACAAATCAAAACGTGTGAATTCAAATGTAATTTTGTATTACTGTCGATTCTCAATTCTCAATTCTAGACTCTAGACTCTAGACTCACGATGCTAACTTGTGATTTGTGATGCAATCTTGAAGCTCGAAGCTCAAAGTTTTCACGAATGCCACAATTTTCCCACAATTTGATACATTTTTCACTTTTCACTTTTCAATTGGTCATTTCCCTATCTCATCCACAATCCCAGTAAAATGAAAAGAAATAAAATGAGAAATAAACTAGCTATAAATGATTTTTTCATCAATTTGTCATATCCATATCCACATCCATATCCATATTACATGATAAATGGTGAGCGATAAGATGATGAGATGAGAAAAAAGTCTGAAACAGCTAAATAATGACAGTAATCATTTGGACTAATTCCTAATGCTCAATGGGAAAACAGTTGGCAGTTGGCATTTGGAAGTTGGCAGCTGGTAACCACACAAAGAAATAAAACCAACGTCTTGAATCTCGAGTCTTGAACATTGAGCATTGAGCACTGAGCACTCACAACTACAATCAGTATACCCACAGCATGGATGAATGCATTTAATTGTAATCGTCATTGTGATTGTGATTTTGATTTGAAATTGAATTTAATGTTCTAGTGCTACTCACTGACAATTTAAAATGACCTTTAGCGTTTCCGTAAACAGAGAAGAAGCGTGAATTTTTTTCCATTTGACTCTGCTACAGATATCACACAATTTGCTCGCATTTTTTTGCAATATTACCCAACACACTGTACACTCTACAGTATTCTTTAGTACAGATAATATATTTTCTTAGGTAGACAAACATGTGATTGTTGCGAGTAATTGATTTTTGAGATTTATGATTGACGTTATTTGGATAAGCCCTAGAGACTCGAGACTAGAGACTCGAGGCGTTAGAGAGAAAGAGAAAAAGTTGTATATCGATTGGGTTTTGGGTTTTGAGTTTTGAGTTTGATCTAATGGATTTTTCATGAGTTGCTGTTGCCTTGGCGGAGAAAAAAACCTTTCATATGTCCACATTACTACCGATTAGGTTCGTATTATGTATCCATCGGCAAAATTTGTAGATATTCCTAATCGTAATCGTAATCCGTAATGTGCAAAACACACAAATTGCAGCACCTTCTTTTTATGAAGCAAAACTCAAATAAAATAAACCCCAAAGCCAAAAGCATGTATATACATTCTGCAACATATGCATTCGATTCAATTCAATTCAATCAACACATGATCAACGAACAAACAAAACCACCCAACCAACCAACCAACCAGTGAGCCTGCTTGCATCAGCATTTAGATATATATCTACGATCTACGATTGATTCTAAATGCTAAATTCTAAATCAGCAATAATATTTTATTTTTTTACTCTCAATTCTCCATGTTTTTTAGTCCTATAAATTGTAAATTGTAAACTGTGTGTTTTAAATTCGCTCACTCATTTTGATCATGCTCAAAGCTCCAAGCTCAAATCTCAAATTACTCTAAAGTCTAAACTCTAAATCCTAACCGCAAAGAGAATATGTGGATGAGTTAGAAAAGCGAAAGAGAAGAGAAACCCCAAGTCATCATCTTGTATTTACTTTTCAAATTGAATTCGCAACGTTTGTCTTTGACTATTTATAGACAGAGTTTAGATTTTACATGGGTTTTTTTGAAGGGAAATTGCCTGATTAGCTTTCTTTCACATGTACAATGTAGAATGTACAAGGTACAAGGTACAGCGGTATAAAAAAAATGCACTATAGAAAGTTGTATTAATTTGAAAAATCTTGATGTATGAAAATCCACACGTGTGCAAATTAATGCAATACATGAAAATGTAGTCGATTTGATATTTACATGTTTGCTCTTGGCACATATTTATAACCCTTGATACAGAATAAAAATCCGGATTATCCGGGTACCCGCAGTCAAACAGTCAAATTGACGCATACACGCGTGCAGTCAATCCCGGCCTGTCTTCAGTCTGCATTCGTATTCTTTAGAAGTAAATATGAGTAAACACCTTTCAAGGTCCAAATACCGAAAACAGTATCTTTTGTAGGACAGGTTTGTGTTGTTTTTACAACTGATTCAAATTACATTGAACTTTTTTTTGCAACGACTTAATATAACGGTAGATTGTTTGTCATTTACCATCAAATATAGATCAAAAAATCACAATAAATGTTGAATGTTAAACGGTTTAAAATAACCTTCTTGAAAAAGGTACAATGTATTACATTATTACATTCCACAACCCTGAAAACCTAATTTATTGATTAATTTTTGACTTGCTGAAATACAAATAGAAATACAAATAAACGGCAACAAAAAAGTTCAATGTTCAGTTTGAAGTTGAGTTCAAATTTTCTGTGTAATGTCTAATGTCTGTTAAGTTTATGCACCCCTCCCATAATTGTAAACTCTTATGCAGCCACAGACAGAGACACACTCTACCATTTGCCACTTACCACTTGTTATGGTTTCAATAGAGGTAAAAGTCGTCAAGTTCAACTTGCTAATAGAATAAAATGAAATGCTCAATAGGAAATCGTGGTAGCGGAGCTAATTTTTTCCCAATTTCTACTTTTTCATACATGAACTGCTAGTTTGTAGTTTTTAGGTTCTAGCTGAAAGCACAGAGTGTCAACCTCATTAATTATCTTTCATTTCTATCATTTTTCATTCCTGTCCCATGCTTTTTCATAATTCATTATTCCTCTGCACTCTAAACTCTGCACACGTTCAGTATTATTCACAAACTCATCTAAAAAAAACTACCATTTTGTACTAATATGCAAAAAACTCTAGCGTCTCGTGTAAATTATTTCATAAAAAATTATCGGACTCTTTTTTTTATTGATTAGGTTAGAATAATCCAACTTGTACATATTTTTCACTCATATTTGCCACGAAAGAGTGACAAAAACAAGAATAGAAAAGGTTGTAAAAATTACCTGGTTTTAGTGAAGGATGAGCTGGAGTTGGAGCTTTGACCCTTGGATTTATTTATGATTTATCGCACAATGATGAGTAAAAGTAAAACCACTGTAAAAAAGTCTTTGTACGTGGAAAAAATCAGTGATTAAGATGATTTCACAATTCAACTCTTAATCCGATTTTGTTGTCAATTGTACAAAATCTTCTGTTTGTACCCAAACAATTTTTCAGCGGTGTCCGAATCGGACCTTTTTTTCTTAGGAGCTGGAATTAAAAAAAAAGTTGTACCATTAGTGAAATACCAAGCGTAATAAGTTGTCGTTGTCGTTCCACCTAGAGCTGTTGTGTCAGTGAATGACTTTCCTTTTCTGTATAAACTCTATATAGACTCTAGACTCTAAATTCACCCCTAGTTTAATCTTTTGTCTATTTCGGGTACATGCAAAAAATAAAAAAGATAGTGAGCTGAGAAAATGCCCATGGTAAAAATAAAAGTAATAAATTAATTGAAATCAAGGTTCTACATTCTACAATCTACAAGTATTGCGCCGCGTTCCAGTTGAATCTAGAATCTGTCTCTGAGGCATTGATATTCTTAAATGTTTAGATGTTTAGAGTTTAGAGTTTAGACGGAAAAAAGTCTCAAAAGACCACTAATTGCCCGTAAATTTGTTATCTGTCATGTAAATCTCGTGAAACTAGAAGCTAGAAACTAACTGATGAACAAGGTAAACAGGAGAAGCGTGTGGGATATTTTATGTGTTTGTAAATTGGATTAAGTAGAATTTATACACGGGCAGTGCTCTTGGGTTTCGACTTTCTACATATAAACAATACACATACACATTTGCTTTCACCCCGTGATAAAATAAAGCAGACAGGATATAAATTAATCAATCTATGAAACCAACCAGTAGTCAGTAGTTTGTGCCTATAAAATAAAATGTAAACAAAGGAAACGATAAAAGCAGTGCTGTATTTTCCCTCTACTCCTTGTGCTCTCCTTTACGTTTTCCTAGAGTTTCAATTTTGCCCAATTGTTAAACAGTTATAAAATTTACAATTTCTGTATCAGCGACATAATCCCTTTCCAAGTTCCTAAGGTTAAATCAATCTGGAAAAATCACTATGCACCTAAATTTAACATGTCTAACTTTGTCCACAAAATTTTGACTTGAAATCTAATAATAAAAGTGACAATATAAAATACAAACAATAGTAAGCTATTTATACAAAAACAATTAAAAAAATGAAAATTTACAAACTTTAAACGAATCCGGAATAAAGAATATAAAGGAGAAAATTTAGACTAGTACTTTTGGTAAGGTGGATTCTCTTGGTCTAGTCTGTTGGTTTCTCGGGGAGAAAGTGCAGAATAAATTGTGAGTGAAGAGATGAGATGCGATGCGATACGGATGTGATGGTGATGCGATGGTGAAGATCAGTGATCGGTGAATGTATGAGCCGAGTTGGGCTGCACTGGGGAGTTGAACAAGTTATATAATCCTTATGTTCTCAAAGTGTGACGTGATCGACGTCGTTTGGATTGTGGACTGAGGACTAAAGACCAAATAGAAAGAGCTCTCGAACTAAAAAGGAACAAGAGTTGGATTCGGATTCAGAACCAAAACTGCTGTAAGAGAAGGGCAGAAGAAGAGACGCAGAGAGAAGAGAGAAGAGAAAGAAGAGTAAGCAGGAGTAAGAGCACAAGCACCGTCAAAGTGCTCAACGTATTCGAACTAATAACGCACTCTGCTTTTAAAGAGAGAAAAGTGACCCTCTATATACCCTCAATTCGTTCGTCTCTACGCGGGACTAGATACTAGATAGCTCATCTCCAACTTTCAAGGCGTTTATCCCGCCCGCCCTCGCCTGCAGAAAATATATGTATTCTCCATACTCTTTGTATCCGTACATATACAGTATACATATGCACATTTTAATGTATGTATAAGATATTACACTTTCTCTGTCTTTCTTGCTTTCTTTTTACCATGGAAATTAAATCACTCTCTCTTTTCCTCCACCATAACGGCATCCACGTCAATATCAAATCCACATCCACATTATTCGACAGATTGACAGTCTCTTTTCCTCTTCTCTCTTTCGCTCTTTCTGAGTATTTTGTATGTTGTGCTTGCGCATCTAATAATGTCATGCCTTCTCTTTATTATGTATCATACTTATTCATCACAGTTTAGAGTTTAGAGATACTCTTAACTGTTAACTCTAGATTCTAGATATGTTTCTGTGAACCCTCTGTCAAAAAGATCCATCCCCTAGAATCTAGTTACCTAGAAAATAGTACACGTGTATTATGCATCTATGTATTTTTGTGCATCAACATTAAATTCAATTTTTTACATTATGCTGCATAATGTAAAAATTATGCACTTTGTACTTTCTTTCCACATTTATCTCCAAAAAAGTGCATTTTTACCTTGTTTTCTGTTTACGCAATTTTGTTGGACAGACAGACAAACAGAGTCAAAAGCGATATGCTTAGAGCATATTGCACAGACAGTTTATGAGTCCAGATATTACTAAAAATCCACAGGCTACATTCAACATTGTGAATCGTGAGCCGAGAGGATAGAAATAGAAATGCATTTTATGCTAATGTGAACATCAAAATCAACATCAGTTGTCAGTTGTCAGTATAGACAATAGAAATGGAAATAGAAATAAATAATATCTATTTAACCCCATTGAATAAACAGTATTAACAGACAAAAGGTTATTTTTATTTGCTCTGCTCTCTGCTCTGCTAACCCTTTTATCAGCCAGCCTAATTTTTTTAAGCTTCAGTTAGCAAAAAAAACTACAGTTTTCATTATCATCATCTTTTCATTATGATTATGAAAGAGCTAAATGCTGGTATCCCTTATCACACTTATCATACACCAAGCCAAGTCAATTCGAGCTTCGAGCCTCGAGTCAAATTTAGAATTCAGGTAACATGTCTGCTCAACGTCCGTATTCCGTACTCCATATGTCACTAACTATCATATCATTGAAATTATCACATCAGTCCTCAAAATTCTAGGCTCCAGAGTCCGGAATTATGACGGCTTAATCATTCGAGTTGAAAGTATAATGTAGCTATAATATGCACACTACATTTTTGGTAAGTGAATTAGGAATTGTACTTTCATGACTTTAAATGGAATTCGATGGTTAAAAGGTGAATGTTAGACCCCTTGGGAAATTTCATGGAATTTCCATGTCCAACATGCTTGTCGTTCCGTTTTCATTCCTTTGCCTTTTTGTTTCAAAAAATTCTTTGTTTATTCTTGGGAAAATAATATACAAATGACCCAACCAAAATGCACACTGTATATTTAACTTGGGTAGTAGGCAAACAATAGAGGACAAAATTACAAAAAGTCATGGTGTCGGCTATCGAAGGATGAAAATGACAATGAAATATCTACGTCAATTCATGAAGAACGGACAAATGATTGTTTTCATTTTGCGTTTGCAGTTCTACTCTATTGAAAATATACTACAGTGCAAACAGTGAAAAGTATTTAATGTTCAACGTATGGCTGAGGATTGAGGGAGTATTTGTAAAGAAAGAAAGAGAGAGTGTGAGAGAAAGGAGAGAAAGTGGTGATGCTTTTGAATCATCGTGGGCGTCATTGAACATTGTACATTGTACATACAAGCTTGTATGAAAGACAAAGGTCTAGATTCTAGATTCTCAATTTTAGATGCTAGATTCGTTGGTACATTTTTTACTTTTTACTGCAGATACTTTTCAAGTTATGTGTAAAACATTGATTTTCTTCATGAATGAACAATTTTTATAAAGTGAAAACCCTCCGCTTTTTACTGTACTTATGAATGACTTTACAGTTCACAGTTCACAGTCTCATGAAGACATTTGATCCTTTTATGTTCACATTTTTCGGTCTCTTTCCCCTCCCACTATAAATAAAAAGGAGCTTAGAAAAAACAGAGGGACATTCAAAAATCATTCTAGTGTAATTTAAAGTGCTCGTTCTAAGTTCTAGATTCTAGATTCTAGGTTCCAGATTTGCTCGTAGAAACAAGGATTATGCTATTTATACAGTATTGAAAAATTCTCTGTTTACACCGCACTGATTTCAATGTCCTCTTTCCTGACTGCACACTGCACGCTGCAAACTGACTGGATCTGGATCTGTATCCGTATTCATGGGGTCATAATAATAATAGTCATTTAATAGTGTACATAAAGTGGCTGTCTGTCGGTTTGTCTGTCCATGTTCATAAAAAATACTTGACGACTTGACTTTCAACAACCACAAGCCAAAAGATCAAACCGTCTACTTTGTACTATGCACAATGCACATGAAATATTCTGTATTATTTAGTGTCCTTGTACAATAAAACTAGCTTTAGAAAAACATACAAACTCAACTGTATACAGTAAATAGACAGAAATAGTAAAACAACTCCACTTGTGGAAAGAAAAGACGGAATTACGTTATTACTTATGTTTTTTTGTCAAGATTATATGTAGTTTATATATTCTAGAATGCATCATAGTTTTTCATCGACTTTATGTTACCAGTTCCCAGTTTCCAATCCATTATTTTCTTTGACACATTGGAGTAAAATTATTATTACCAAGATTTTCAAGGTTAAACTAACATGGGACGTTTTTCACATGCTCAACCCGGATTCGGCTGAAACTTGGTACACTTGTTCCTCTACCCATATGTACTTAAACCCTAAAGGGTTTTTACT
>JAQGBH010004679.1:0-16074 GCA_034698265.1 Sminthurinus aureus
CCGGACCCGGAACAGACGAAAGTGACAAGGACAAGGACAACGGCATTGACAGCGGATTATTTAATTGTGATAAGCTCGACGGCGAATGTGAATGTGGATTCGGATTTTGATTTGGGCTTTCACTTTGTCGTGAGGACAGAAGTTGCGAATGACCGTTGACATTGACGTTGAGCTGGTGCAACTGTTGGAGTTGATGGTGATGCTGGAGTTTGGTCATCACGTTGTGAATCTCGTTGGTCATCCAGGCGTTGTTGCAGAGGTGCGTGTAGAGGAGTGGGTGGGGAATCAGGGGGTGTGGCGGGTTGTTCAAAATGTAGCCACCATTCATATTTCCGTTTCGAGTTTTGAGTTTTGAGTCTTGGTCATTTGAATTTGATTTTGAGTGTAATTGTAAGTGAAAGAGTGGAGTTGGATTTGGATGGGGGAAGATTTGAGATTTGAGATTTGGGACTTTGGTCTAAATGTGGAAACACAATGTTCAACGCACAGAACATTTTGTGTTATGTAACTTAATGCACTGCGTTTTGTGTTTTGTGTGAAGGAACGGAGCGAAGGAAAAGAGAGGAAGTGGAGACTTGACTCAAACTCCACCAATTTTCCATTCCACTTGATCCACCACACACAAAAGCCAACACCAAAGCCAAAGCCAACTCAACTCAACTCGACTCACCATCAACCATTTCACATCGCCAACATTTACGCCGTTTAGTTCGAGCAAAATGACAATGGACAACCGGGAAAAACAGCAGCAGCAACAACTTGTCACCTCCAATTTCATCCATAGCCAAACCATTTCCGCTTTTATCCACAATTTATAATTCCTACCAAAATCACACCACACTCAAAACTATTTTAATCCCATTTACTACAAACGGTAAAAACATGAACTTTATTCTGCTTGGAATTTTGGATCTTGGTTTCGAATTTTGGAAGTTGGATGCATTACAAAAATGAATTTTAAATTAGAAGAAAAATGAAATGTACATTTTTAGATACTGTTTAAATTCGACGCCGCTCATTATTTTAAAAAGTCCACATTTCAAATCATTAACGAAGGTTTATGTTGGTCCTTTTCTGGAAGTTTAACATAAATCTAAAATCACTAATTTACATCCGATTTCATTGTACAAAACCTTAGGGGAAAAAACTCAAAGAGCCTAAAACTGAAAGTTGCTGTCCAATGATTCTGATACCTTTGATTTTTCTGGAGCCGAGAAAGGAAATGTCAATAAAACTGTGAATTAGACGGTGACTTAACGACGATACACATCATAACCTTCGCTTTCCCGTTCTTTCCTCAATTCTTCTTCCTTTCTTCTTTTTGATTCTCGATGGCGATGGCAACGGAGAAGAAACGCTGATTTGATTTATGTAGCGTGCAGATTGAGTTTGAGATTGAGGATTGAGATGGACGATGACCGTGAGAACTGGAAAATGTCTTGTTCGTTCTTCGTCTCCTCGCTTTCAAAATGACAAAGCTAATGCCAACGCGGATGCAAACGCGAGTGTCAGCGTAAGCAGAAGCAGCAGACCAAAATCCGAAATCCAAAACAGACACTGGCTGACACTTAACTCCGTCGGCTCAAGCGAAGAAACGAAGAAGAAGCGAAAGGAAAAGAGTGTGAGTGAAAGGGTGATTTTCTGGCTGTGATTGTGATTTATGGCACGAAAAGCAAAGCAAAGCAAAGACATTAGACAGAAAAAAGAAAAGCAAAAGCGGGAGACAGAGAAAGACGGTGAATAGAGAAAAGAAAAAAGCGTATTTTAAATGTCATTAAAATGTTGTGCAGTTAATGACGCAGCGCGGGGAAATAATGGAAATGTCACTTGAATCCTCCAGTCTCCATTCTCGCTCCTCGCCTAAGTACACATCAGAAATCAGGAGTTAGGAAATATGCACGTCCGTTGTGGCCCGTCAAATAATCTGTTCGGTAGATCAAAATGGAAAAGAAACAAAAATAAAATACACACAATCAAATAAATCAACAATCAATATTAAATTTGAATCAAATAAAAAAATAAATCCACATTGGAAAATTTTCTACTGGTTTTTTGAATTTAGTTTACGCATTATACTTTTTTTGAACAGTTATTTCTCAATAATATTCAATCTTTCTGTAAAAACTCGTGACTAATTTATATTTTTTACAAACGGCGTCCAATTTATTCAATTTTTCCATGTTTTCTTTTTCGTGTTCTGTCATTTAATTTCCCTACTTTTTGAACTAGATTGATCTTTAATTCAGTAGGTCATTCAAAAACATCATTTTCATCCGAATTTAAAACCGGACCACCGTTAAAATCCTCTCCGTAAAAATTTTCTTGGTGGTAAAATTGAAACTAAAAATGGCAAGTTTCAAGTGAATGAACCTTTCTTTCAATATTTTTAGACCTCAAACTACCGAGGCATTCGGTACTGCCGAATTATTTCGATACATAACGGTGCAATCTCTCGGTATTCGGTACATGGCCGGTAGTTGCATTTTTGTTTTATTATATTATAAATTTTTCACAAAAAATAAATAATAATTTTTCAATGCAAAATTATATGACAACTTGAAATACACACGATTTATGAATTTTCATAAAATGAATGAAAAAAGTACCGAGAACGCTACCGATTATACCGAGAGTTCTACCGATAGTGTAAAGTTACTGAAATACGGTAGTTACCTACCGTTTCCAGCGAAACAAATATCGGCAGTTTGACTTCTAATTATAATCTGTATGCTGACTGTTGTGATTAAAACGATGAACTTTTTCAAACTCGGCCTCGATAAACGACTATCTAAAAAACATCCGGAATTTTCAAGGTTGAGCATGAACTTGGACTTCGCAAAGAAATCATGGATATTTAATTTAAGGTCACCTGGGCTTTAGTAGCTACAGCGCATGTGTACTAGGCTCTAGTATCTACTAGCCCACACCAACATTCATGTATTGAAATGTATAATAATGTATGCATGGATAATGGATAAACATTTGAATACGAATTCAAATTTTTTTATATTCTAGATTTTTATAAATCTTTTTAATCATGATAAAAGTTGCTAAAACAAATCTTACCTGCAATAATTAAAAATATAATTCATGCCCGCTCAGATCGGAAATTGACAATACATTTCCCATGTATCCACATGTATACATGTCCCGTGTATTTCAATGTATACATATGGCTGCATAAAATGGGAAACATGCATATATTTCAAGCTTTTTTCATGTATATACCAGCAAGTATTCTGGCTTTCGACCACTCACATAACTCAAATCGCAAACTTCATTTTTGAGTTTATATTCGGATTCTCTATGTTGAAATTAGTTAGTTTTGGTGGATGAAAAAGTTTAGAAACCCGCCTCCTTGTGAGTGGGGAGATTTTTTAATTTCATTTCATGCAGAAAGTTGACATCCATTAGGCAATCATAACTTTAACGTTTTTCAACTTTTTTCAGTTCTGTCAACGGATTCTAACAGGATTCTTGATAAATCTGACTGGTTCTATCAGCGTTTTTTGAAAAAATTCAAAAAACGCCTTTGTGTACTCGGGTTTATGAACCATGCACATTTGTGACCTCCAGAGGTCACAAAAGGTCATTTAACAATTTGACCTGACATAAAATGTACACTGACCTCTAGAGGTCACAAAAGTGCGTGTATTGACCTGAAACCAATATGGGCGTAATTAGGGGAGTCTGGAGGATCATATTTTTACCATATGTCCTGTGTTTGCACGGTGTACAAGGTGTGTACAGCTGTGTACTTTCATGTATAAAATCCATTTTGGCTGGTTCATAAACCCGAGTACACAAAGGCGTTTTTTGAATTTTTTAGAACCAGTCGGATTTATCAAGAATCCTGTTAGAATCCGTTGACAGAACTGAAAAAAGTTGAAAAACGTTAAAGTTATGATTACCTAATGGATGTCAACTTTCTGCATGAAATGAAATTGAAAAATCTCCCCACCCACAAGGAGGCGGGTTTCTAAACTTTTTCATCCACCAAAACTAACTAATTTCAACATGGAGAATCCGAATATAAACTTAAACTCAAAAATGAAGTTTGCGATTTGAGTTATGTGAGTGGTCGAAAGCCAGAATACTTGCTGATACATATTTCCCATACATTTCAATTCATGAACGTTGGTGTGCATGGAAATGATTTATTTGGCAAAGTTACTAAGGATGGAGTCTGTTTTCACGTCCAACTCTCAAAAATGCCGAAATTTTTTTCCCACAATCGTTTCCAGGTCTGGTCATCAAAATCTTGAAAAATGATACATACCATGGACTTTAATCCAGAACTTAGTCTGAGTCCAGCTCCTTTGCAGTTTAAGCCTAGACTATTTCTCCAGTCATGCCACATAAGTGCCAAGAAAGCTGTTATAACTGCTGTTTCATCCTTTTCCATTACACTGTCAATGGAAGAAATTCCTAGGTACACAGTAACATTTAAGGGTCTGTTCGGTTTTTGGTATGGTCTATGAATTCTATTGGTTCGTTTTGCAATCCGGTTGAGTGCACTCGAGATTTCAGAATTGCCCCGGACACAACGATTTTTGATACCATCTAGAATGCTGATATTTTCGTCAATGGTTTCAGTGGGAAAGTTTTCGATCTCCTTTGAAATTCCAACCATGAATGAATAGTGTTAGTTTGGTATTTAGATCTTTGGAATGAAACAATTCAAGGTGTGCTTTCTTTGAAGCACAACTATTTTTTACTTACCTTGCGTTGCACATCCTTGCTCCGATTCGAATGGAACCCTCCTGAATTTTCTCCGTGACTTTGTATGAATCTTGGCACTCCTTGTTTAATCCACAAACTCAAATGTAGAAAAATGATAAGAACAAAAACTTGGGATTTGCCACTCACTAGTATTTTCCAGAAGTTCATTTTTATTAAAACTCCTTATCTGATACAAGAACAAAATCGGTTGCCGAAAGGTGGCTAAGTACTGTGAGATCCTATCCGACACACAACTTCTTTGTAGATTCATGTTTGTGCAATTGATGTTCTATTTGTTTTTCCTTAAAACTCAAAACTCTTAAAAATGGCAAACGTAAAACACGATCACCAGTGCAATAAAAAAACCTCTTTAAAAAAGTCCCTGTTCTACTTTTCTCTTCTATGTAGCCTCTTTCATTTAGATTTTAACCAAATGCATTACAATTAGCTCGGTTTTCGTTTCTCAATATTGCTGTCTCAATTGTCATTTAATTACCTACGTAAGTCTACTCAAAATGAAAAACAACGATACGCGCTTTTACAACTAATACTGACATAAATACAAAAAAGTACAACTTCCCTCAACGGAGTTCCATTCGATTTCTATTTCTAGTTTTCAAAACGCATTGCCTCGCATTATTCTAGGTCGCGTCCTAATCGTAGATATTTCGGTGCGGTTAACTTTGTTGCTCACTCTCACTATGAGCAGAAATTACATAACATATATAGACACAGACATTTTTCTACTTGCAAAAGAAACAAAATGTCGTCTTGAAAAAGCAATCAGAGGGAAGGAATATATATGTATATTCAATGACATGTAACGCCAGAAAGCAAGATACAACTGCGTAGACATAGAGTTTTCAACAGTGGGTGGATTTGCATTGTGCAGAGTTGGTATTATAGCTATATTTTGCAGACGTTATTTAATAAAGATATAATGGTTCACATTTCCTATCTCAATGGGAACCCTTCGAATACATTTGCTTGTCATTAAATCCGAAATCCAATAAATGTTTGAGCTCTTAACAGTTCCAAAATGTTTACAGCCGTTTTTTTACGCTCTTCACTGTGCTATATTCAATATGCAATACACACGCCCATACATACACCTCTGTTCTCTAAGTATTCGCCATGTAGCACATTTTAGTTTTCACGTACCATGTGATGCAAAAGCTTTGTTAATTTTTGATAGTCGTTCTGTCATGTGTCGTTATAGGAATATGTATCGCACTCTCGTTTTTAACACTAAAACAAGGGCGAAATAGTTCGTACAAAAATATATTTACCAGTATATAGTATGTATACATATACACACACAACTTGTCAGTTGTTATTATTGTAGCTGTCCTGGATTCGGCTCATAAACCTAGTCAAAACTAAAATTGAATGAAGCCTATTTCCTTAAGATAAATGTAAAATACATACAGCTAGACACCTTGCTTGTTCTTTTTCAGGTTTTGACCACTTATTATTCGAATTTCCGTAAAGTTTGCAGTTTGCAGTAAACATGAAATTTTTGTATGCATAGAACGGTATTTTAGATGAAGAAAATTATCTCTTCTCTCCCTGTACAATGTAGCCTCATTTAGTCATATGAAAAGAGATGCTAAACATATTATATATTGTATGCCTACATCAGAATATATGATAGATGGTACTCTATCGTATAATATATTATGATTCATCGGAATTCCTGTGCAAAAGATTTTGTTTATGATAAAACTTGGAAAAGTAAGGAACTTTGCGTGTTTTGTGTGATTGAAGTACCTAATTAATTTCTTACGACTGGTCATTTTTCAGTCTTTGGTTTTCCTTTTAAATAATTAAAGTTAATGAGCCACATTGTATGTTTTCCAATGTCGTTCTGGAAAAGAGAAACTGGGCGGCATAGAATATATACTATACGTATACATTATATAGTTGGAAAGAATGAAAGGGACAAGCTCATACTATAAGAATGTCCTTGGTTCTTATTTCTTACACATAATTTGGATATTTATGTATACGCTGTGAGCATCTACTTATTACAAGGGCATAGATGAAAGTAGAATAACACAAGGCTGTATTTACGTTTAAGAAAACTTACCCTTCATCCAGAATGAAAGTAGCCCTGAACTTTTGCGCTCTCCATTTATTTGTATGGGGAATTCAAAAGTTCAGAGCTACTTTGATTCTGGATGGACAGTAGCTTTACATCCTTAGTGATACATGTCATGTGTCTTATCGTCAATTGCTATATATAATGACTACGTTTGAGCCTTGTTCGTCTTACATTCGTCTTGGGTCATAGCGTCCTTGACGGAATTCTAATAAAATCTGAAAATTCTCCAGCTATTATCTCCAGTCCCCGTTGTCAACTCATAAAGCCTCTTCCCTGAGAAACTCAAGCTCCATAGATTGGTTTTAACAGTAATATTTTTTCCCACTGATTCAAATATTCACAAGTCACAATGTTTGTCCATTGTTTCGTTTTTTTGCTTGCTACGAGCTTGGGATTGGCTGTAGAGGAAGTTAAAGATGGCAATCTGTATCAAATCACTAGTGCTCTTGACAACCAGGTTAGTCTTTTATAGGGTGCTAATTTACCATACATACTGAAGCGAGGTAAATAATTCTTTAACGACCTAGTGACTCACTGATTGTAAACTTCATCCACTTAATCAGGCTTTAGCTCAGCATACTATAAAACAATAACAGTGTACATGATATGTGTGTAGTATTTACATTAAAATTGACTTTGAGATTTCTAATAATTTTTCATGATTTTAAAGGTGCTCACAGTAACTAATGGAGATATGACTGGTGGAAGTAACATCAGTGTACAAGCCTGGAACGACCAATCAACTCAGAAATGGTTAACAGTCTCCGCCTCGAAACAGGGTAAGCATCTAATATTAGTTTTTACTTTTGTGCATTTAGCTGAATATTTACATTCAGAGAATTTTCAATGAATAATGAATATCATTACTCGTACAGGTGGAACAGATAATTTAATAATGGTTCCCAAGAGACAAAAATTTGATTGGGAAAAATTCGTTGGCAGAGGATCTCTAAAAGGACGCTATGACGATTTGATTGGGTCAACTTTGGTCCTCGGTGTAGATTCCACTGGCTCCACGAAAGAAGTAACTCAACAGGTATGTACTAATTTCTTCCCTTTTTTGACCTTTGGACTCAGGAAAAAACGAAATACAAATTATATCATGTTGCTGTACAATGTACAGAGAGGACAAAATAACAGGGCACACTTCAAGATATCCTAGCACACGAAGTGTGCCTTGATTTTGATTTTATTTGGCGCACACTGTATATATATACAGTGTGCGCCAAATAAAATCAAAATCAAGGCACACTTCGTGTGCTAGGATATCTTGAAGTGTGCCCTGTTATTTTGTCCTCTCTGTACATTGTACAGCAACATGATATAATTTGTATTTCGTTTTTTCCTGAGTCCAAAGGTCAAAAAAGGGAAGAAATTAGTACATACCTGTTGAGTTACTTCTTTCGTGGAGCCAGTGGAATCTACACCGAGGACCAAAGTTGACCCAATCAAATCGTCATAGCGTCCTTTTAGAGATCCTCTGCCAACGAATTTTTCCCAATCAAATTTTTGTCTCTTGGGAACCATTATTAAATTATCTGTTCCACCTGTACGAGTAATGATATTCATTATTCATTGAAAATTCTCTGAATGTAAATATTCAGCTAAATGCACAAAAGTAAAAACTAATATTAGATGCTTACCCTGTTTCGAGGCGGAGACTGTTAACCATTTCTGAGTTGATTGGTCGTTCCAGGCTTGTACACTGATGTTACTTCCACCAGTCATATCTCCATTAGTTACTGTGAGCACCTTTAAAATCATGAAAAATTATTAGAAATCTCAAAGTCAATTTTAATGTAAATACTACACACATATCATGTACACTGTTATTGTTTTATAGTATGCTGAGCTAAAGCCTGATTAAGTGGATGAAGTTTACAATCAGTGAGTCACTAGGTCGTTAAAGAATTATTTACCTCGCTTCAGTATGTATGGTAAATTAGCACCCTATAAAAGACTAACCTGGTTGTCAAGAGCACTAGTGATTTGATACAGATTGCCATCTTTAACTTCCTCTACAGCCAATCCCAAGCTCGTAGCAAGCAAAAAAACGAAACAATGGACAAACATTGTGACTTGTGAATATTTGAATCAGTGGGAAAAAATATTACTGTTAAAACCAATCTATGGAGCTTGAGTTTCTCAGGGAAGAGGCTTTATGAGTTGACAACGGGGACTGGAGATAATAGCTGGAGAATTTTCAGATTTTATTAGAATTCCGTCAAGGACGCTATGACCCAAGACGAATGTAAGACGAACAAGGCTCAAACGTAGTCATTATATATAGCAATTGACGATAAGACACATGACATGTATCACTAAGGATGTAAAGCTACTGTCCATCCAGAATCAAAGTAGCTCTGAACTTTTGAATTCCCCATACAAATAAATGGAGAGCGCAAAAGTTCAGGGCTACTTTCATTCTGGATGAAGGGTAAGTTTTCTTAAACGTAAATACAGCCTTGTGTTATTCTACTTTCATCTATGCCCTTGTAATAAGTAGATGCTCACAGCGTATACATAAATATCCAAATTATGTGTAAGAAATAAGAACCAAGGACATTCTTATAGTATGAGCTTGTCCCTTTCATTCTTTCCAACTATATAATGTATACGTATAGTATATATTCTATGCCGCCCAGTTTCTCTTTTCCAGAACGACATTGGAAAACATACAATGTGGCTCATTAACTTTAATTATTTAAAAGGAAAACCAAAGACTGAAAAATGACCAGTCGTAAGAAATTAATTAGGTACTTCAATCACACAAAACACGCAAAGTTCCTTACTTTTCCAAGTTTTATCATAAACAAAATCTTTTGCACAGGAATTCCGATGAATCATAATATATTATACGATAGAGTACCATCTATCATATATTCTGATGTAGGCATACAATATATAATATGTTTAGCATCTCTTTTCATATGACTAAATGAGGCTACATTGTACAGGGAGAGAAGAGATAATTTTCTTCATCTAAAATACCGTTCTATGCATACAAAAATTTCATGTTTACTGCAAACTGCAAACTTTACGGAAATTCGAATAATAAGTGGTCAAAACCTGAAAAAGAACAAGCAAGGTGTCTAGCTGTATGTATTTTACATTTATCTTAAGGAAATAGGCTTCATTCAATTTTAGTTTTGACTAGGTTTATGAGCCGAATCCAGGACAGCTACAATAATAACAACTGACAAGTTGTGTGTGTATATGTATACATACTATATACTGGTAAATATATTTTTGTACGAACTATTTCGCCCTTGTTTTAGTGTTAAAAACGAGAGTGCGATACATATTCCTATAACGACACATGACAGAACGACTATCAAAAATTAACAAAGCTTTTGCATCACATGGTACGTGAAAACTAAAATGTGCTACATGGCGAATACTTAGAGAACAGAGGTGTATGTATGGGCGTGTGTATTGCATATTGAATATAGCACAGTGAAGAGCGTAAAAAAACGGCTGTAAACATTTTGGAACTGTTAAGAGCTCAAACATTTATTGGATTTCGGATTTAATGACAAGCAAATGTATTCGAAGGGTTCCCATTGAGATAGGAAATGTGAACCATTATATCTTTATTAAATAACGTCTGCAAAATATAGCTATAATACCAACTCTGCACAATGCAAATCCACCCACTGTTGAAAACTCTATGTCTACGCAGTTGTATCTTGCTTTCTGGCGTTACATGTCATTGAATATACATATATATTCCTTCCCTCTGATTGCTTTTTCAAGACGACATTTTGTTTCTTTTGCAAGTAGAAAAATGTCTGTGTCTATATATGTTATGTAATTTCTGCTCATAGTGAGAGTGAGCAACAAAGTTAACCGCACCGAAATATCTACGATTAGGACGCGACCTAGAATAATGCGAGGCAATGCGTTTTGAAAACTAGAAATAGAAATCGAATGGAACTCCGTTGAGGGAAGTTGTACTTTTTTGTATTTATGTCAGTATTAGTTGTAAAAGCGCGTATCGTTGTTTTTCATTTTGAGTAGACTTACGTAGGTAATTAAATGACAATTGAGACAGCAATATTGAGAAACGAAAACCGAGCTAATTGTAATGCATTTGGTTAAAATCTAAATGAAAGAGGCTACATAGAAGAGAAAAGTAGAACAGGGACTTTTTTAAAGAGGTTTTTTTATTGCACTGGTGATCGTGTTTTACGTTTGCCATTTTTAAGAGTTTTGAGTTTTAAGGAAAAACAAATAGAACATCAATTGCACAAACATGAATCTACAAAGAAGTTGTGTGTCGGATAGGATCTCACAGTACTTAGCCACCTTTCGGCAACCGATTTTGTTCTTGTATCAGATAAGGAGTTTTAATAAAAATGAACTTCTGGAAAATACTAGTGAGTGGCAAATCCCAAGTTTTTGTTCTTATCATTTTTCTACATTTGAGTTTGTGGATTAAACAAGGAGTGCCAAGATTCATACAAAGTCACGGAGAAAATTCAGGAGGGTTCCATTCGAATCGGAGCAAGGATGTGCAACGCAAGGTAAGTAAAAAATAGTTGTGCTTCAAAGAAAGCACACCTTGAATTGTTTCATTCCAAAGATCTAAATACCAAACTAACACTATTCATTCATGGTTGGAATTTCAAAGGAGATCGAAAACTTTCCCACTGAAACCATTGACGAAAATATCAGCATTCTAGATGGTATCAAAAATCGTTGTGTCCGGGGCAATTCTGAAATCTCGAGTGCACTCAACCGGATTGCAAAACGAACCAATAGAATTCATAGACCATACCAAAAACCGAACAGACCCTTAAATGTTACTGTGTACCTAGGAATTTCTTCCATTGACAGTGTAATGGAAAAGGATGAAACAGCAGTTATAACAGCTTTCTTGGCACTTATGTGGCATGACTGGAGAAATAGTCTAGGCTTAAACTGCAAAGGAGCTGGACTCAGACTAAGTTCTGGATTAAAGTCCATGGTATGTATCATTTTTCAAGATTTTGATGACCAGACCTGGAAACGATTGTGGGAAAAAAATTTCGGCATTTTTGAGAGTTGGACGTGAAAACAGACTCCATCCTTAGTAACTTTGCCAAATAAATCATTTCCATGCACACCAACGTTCATGAATTGAAATGTATGGGAAATATGTATCAGCAAGTATTCTGGCTTTCGACCACTCACATAACTCAAATCGCAAACTTCATTTTTGAGTTTAAGTTTATATTCGGATTCTCCATGTTGAAATTAGTTAGTTTTGGTGGATGAAAAAGTTTAGAAACCCGCCTCCTTGTGGGTGGGGAGATTTTTCAATTTCATTTCATGCAGAAAGTTGACATCCATTAGGTAATCATAACTTTAACGTTTTTCAACTTTTTTCAGTTCTGTCAACGGATTCTAACAGGATTCTTGATAAATCCGACTGGTTCTAAAAAATTCAAAAAACGCCTTTGTGTACTCGGGTTTATGAACCAGCCAAAATGGATTTTATACATGAAAGTACACAGCTGTACACACCTTGTACACCGTGCAAACACAGGACATATGGTAAAAATATGATCCTCCAGACTCCCCTAATTACGCCCATATTGGTTTCAGGTCAATACACGCACTTTTGTGACCTCTAGAGGTCAGTGTACATTTTATGTCAGGTCAAATTGTTAAATGACCTTTTGTGACCTCTGGAGGTCACAAATGTGCATGGTTCATAAACCCGAGTACACAAAGGCGTTTTTTGAATTTTTTCAAAAAACGCTGATAGAACCAGTCAGATTTATCAAGAATCCTGTTAGAATCCGTTGACAGAACTGAAAAAAGTTGAAAAACGTTAAAGTTATGATTGCCTAATGGATGTCAACTTTCTGCATGAAATGAAATTAAAAAATCTCCCCACTCACAAGGAGGCGGGTTTCTAAACTTTTTCATCCACCAAAACTAACTAATTTCAACATAGAGAATCCGAATATAAACTCAAAAATGAAGTTTGCGATTTGAGTTATGTGAGTGGTCGAAAGCCAGAATACTTGCTGGTATATACATGAAAAAAGCTTGAAATATATGCATGTTTCCCATTTTATGCAGCCATATGTATACATTGAAATACACGGGACATGTATACATGTGGATACATGGGAAATGTATTGTCAATTTCCGATCTGAGCGGGCATGAATTATATTTTTAATTATTGCAGGTAAGATTTGTTTTAGCAACTTTTATCATGATTAAAAAGATTTATAAAAATCTAGAATATAAAAAAATTTGAATTCGTATTCAAATGTTTATCCATTATCCATGCATACATTATTATACATTTCAATACATGAATGTTGGTGTGGGCTAGTAGATACTAGAGCCTAGTACACATGCGCTGTAGCTACTAAAGCCCAGGTGACCTTAAATTAAATATCCATGATTTCTTTGCGAAGTCCAAGTTCATGCTCAACCTTGAAAATTCCGGATGTTTTTTAGATAGTCGTTTATCGAGGCCGAGTTTGAAAAAGTTCATCGTTTTAATCACAACAGTCAGCATACAGATTATAATTAGAAGTCAAACTGCCGATATTTGTTTCGCTGGAAACGGTAGGTAACTACCGTATTTCAGTAACTTTACACTATCGGTAGAACTCTCGGTATAATCGGTAGCGTTCTCGGTACTTTTTTCATTCATTTTATGAAAATTCATAAATCGTGTGTATTTCAAGTTGTCATATAATTTTGCATTGAAAAATTATTATTTATTTTTTGTGAAAAATTTATAATATAATAAAACAAAAATGCAACTACCGGCCATGTACCGAATACCGAGAGATTGCACCGTTATGTATCGAAATAATTCGGCAGTACCGAATGCCTCGGTAGTTTGAGGTCTAAAAATATTGAAAGAAAGGTTCATTCACTTGAAACTTGCCATTTTTAGTTTCAATTTTACCACCAAGAAAATTTTTACGGAGAGGATTTTAACGGTGGTCCGGTTTTAAATTCGGATGAAAATGATGTTTTTGAATGACCTACTGAATTAAAGATCAATCTAGTTCAAAAAGTAGGGAAATTAAATGACAGAACACGAAAAAGAAAACATGGAAAAATTGAATAAATTGGACGCCGTTTGTAAAAAATATAAATTAGTCACGAGTTTTTACAGAAAGATTGAATATTATTGAGAAATAACTGTTCAAAAAAAGTATAATGCGTAAACTAAATTCAAAAAACCAGTAGAAAATTTTCCAATGTGGATTTATTTTTTTATTTGATTCAAATTTAATATTGATTGTTGATTTATTTGATTGTGTGTATTTTATTTTTGTTTCTTTTCCATTTTGATCTACCGAACAGATTATTTGACGGGCCACAACGGACGTGCATATTTCCTAACTCCTGATTTCTGATGTGTACTTAGGCGAGGAGCGAGAATGGAGACTGGAGGATTCAAGTGACATTTCCATTATTTCCCCGCGCTGCGTCATTAACTGCACAACATTTTAATGACATTTAAAATACGCTTTTTTCTTTTCTCTATTCACCGTCTTTCTCTGTCTCCCGCTTTTGCTTTTCTTTTTTCTGTCTAATGTCTTTGCTTTGCTTTGCTTTTCGTGCCATAAATCACAATCACAGCCAGAAAATCACCCTTTCACTCACACTCTTTTCCTTTCGCTTCTTCTTCGTTTCTTCGCTTGAGCCGACGGAGTTAAGTGTCAGCCAGTGTCTGTTTTGGATTTCGGATTTTGGTCTGCTGCTTCTGCTTACGCTGACACTCGCGTTTGCATCCGCGTTGGCATTAGCTTTGTCATTTTGAAAGCGAGGAGACGAAGAACGAACAAGACATTTTCCAGTTCTCACGGTCATCGTCCATCTCAATCCTCAATCTCAAACTCAATCTGCACGCTACATAAATCAAATCAGCGTTTCTTCTCCGTTGCCATCGCCATCGAGAATCAAAAAGAAGAAAGGAAGAAGAATTGAGGAAAGAACGGGAAAGCGAAGGTTATGATGTGTATCGTCGTTAAGTCACCGTCTAATTCACAGTTTTATTGACATTTCCTTTCTCGGCTCCAGAAAAATCAAAGGTATCAGAATCATTGGACAGCAACTTTCAGTTTTAGGCTCTTTGAGTTTTTTCCCCTAAGGTTTTGTACAATGAAATCGGATGTAAATTAGTGATTTTAGATTTATGTTAAACTTCCAGAAAAGGACCAACATAAACCTTCGTTAATGATTTGAAATGTGGACTTTTTAAAATAATGAGCGGCGTCGAATTTAAACAGTATCTAAAAATGTACATTTCATTTTTCTTCTAATTTAAAATTCATTTTTGTAATGCATCCAACTTCCAAAATTCGAAACCAAGATCCAAAATTCCAAGCAGAATAAAGTTCATGTTTTTACCGTTTGTAGTAAATGGGATTAAAATAGTTTTGAGTGTGGTGTGATTTTGGTAGGAATTATAAATTGTGGATAAAAGCGGAAATGGTTTGGCTATGGATGAAATTGGAGGTGACAAGTTGTTGCTGCTGCTGTTTTTCCCGGTTGTCCATTGTCATTTTGCTCGAACTAAACGGCGTAAATGTTGGCGATGTGAAATGGTTGATGGTGAGTCGAGTTGAGTTGAGTTGGCTTTGGCTTTGGTGTTGGCTTTTGTGTGTGGTGGATCAAGTGGAATGGAAAATTGGTGGAGTTTGAGTCAAGTCTCCACTTCCTCTCTTTTCCTTCGCTCCGTTCCTTCACACAAAACACAAAACGCAGTGCATTAAGTTACATAACACAAAATGTTCTGTGCGTTGAACATTGTGTTTCCACATTTAGACCAAAGTCCCAAATCTCAAATCTCAAATCTTCCCCCATCCAAATCCAACTCCACTCTTTCACTTACAATTACACTCAAAATCAAATTCAAATGACCAAGACTCAAAACTCAAAACTCGAAACGGAAATATGAATGGTGGCTACATTTTGAACAACCCGCCACACCCCCTGATTCCCCACCCACTCCTCTACACGCACCTCTGCAACAACGCCTGGATGACCAACGAGATTCACAACGTGATGACCAAACTCCAGCATCACCATCAACTCCAACAGTTGCACCAGCTCAACGTCAATGTCAACGGTCATTCGCAACTTCTGTCCTCACGACAAAGTGAAAGCCCAAATCAAAATCCGAATCCACATTCACATTCGCCGTCGAGCTTATCACAATTAAATAATCCGCTGTCAATGCCGTTGTCCTTGTCCTTGTCACTTTCGTCTGTTCCGGGTCCGG
>JAQGBH010004680.1:0-16074 GCA_034698265.1 Sminthurinus aureus
CATCCAATGCTCAAAATCCGCTCATTGTGAGAATTCACGTATTCTTTCCATAATGGAAAGATTGTGAGCCTGTACTGCTGTGGACTCTGTAGGTACAACATTGGATGAGATTATACATTTTGATTAGAGGTGAATTAAAAATATGTGCATATAAGACGAATCCTTGGGATGGAATCGAGGCGTGTATAATCTTGAAGATGATCAAAGTCTTTGTTTCAATTTATGCTTCTCCTTCCATTTTTACTTCTGCCGTCTAATGAGCAAGTGAGAATAAGAGAGAACAGAGTATTTAGTTCTTCCTTTCCTCATCATCTCCATGTCCATATCGTATCATGGCATGGTGATGACGAGATGCGTGTTTCTCTGTTTGTCTTCGGTATGTATTATGTATAATGTAATATGTATGCAGGGTTAGAATGCATAATACATTATACACATAAAAAATAGGACGAGAAAAAGTTGCTAACAGGCTTGCGGTTTTTCTTGTCTAATACATTTATGCATATCTCTGTGTATCGTATATGGTATAATGGTATATATGTGCATTTTATTTATCTTCTAAATTCTCAACAAAATTCTTAACCATGCCTTTTACATGTCAGTTGGAAATTGTCTTCTGTCTCGTCTCGCCTCCTCATCAACCTCCAAACCTTCATCTCCATCTCTTCATCCAAATCCTCATCCTCATCCTCGTTCTTTCTTTCTTTCTTTCTGCCTTCATACTTCCGCCATTATGTAATGTACAAAATGCATAATGAAATCATACACAGGGATGCAAATCACAAATACAGACAAATATGTACACTTTTGTTGTGAACATTACTATATTCTATTTTACTTCCCTCTGAATTTTTTTAAAGAGGACCCAGTTCATCACTAGCATCATCATGCATGTTCAATGTTCATGTTGCAAGTGTAAAAACCAGTCTACAGAGATTTTGCATCTTATCCTAGCAGTCGTATAGTAATATAGTATAGTGTAAGGATATAGAGTATAGAGTATAGTGCAAACTAAAAAATATGGACGAAACGAGAAGGCAAGACAAAACAGACAAGACAGTCGTATACTATTTGTTCAATGCATAATACATAATACAGATCTAGCCAGTACTAAGATATAGAATATAGAATATAGAGAACACAAAAGAAAAGTCAAAGTCAAGTTCCAGACAGAAGGTCATACAGAGTGTAAAGTCAAAAGTGTAAGACATGATATGCTTTTAAAATATACTCGTACTTTTTAAACTACATCAGAGCTTAGAGCTACTATCAGCTATCAGCTATATCAGCTACTTTCTAAAAAAACAGATTTTAAAAAATACTATGCATATAATATTATGTTATGTGCAAGAGGCATTTGCAGAAACTCCAACCTCCAACCTCCTACGTCCAACAATAACATCATCTGTGTGCATTTCCGCGAGCTAACTATCGTAAATCGTAAATAATAATATCATTCCTATTTCCTACGTTTTTATAAAACTCTAATTTAAAATTTAAATGTAAAAGAAACAAGAAAGAGTAGTATACAAAGATTCTATTAAGACTAATAGTTTTCTCAAAGTTCAAAAAATCCATTATGTATTTTCCTCTTTCTTTTCATTCTAATTCCGGACCTCGGGAGTAAATTAGTAAGTACATTTTGAATTTTGTACAGATAATGGATAATGTGGAACATTAAGATTTGTATCTCGAATCTCAAGTCTCAATTTATTTATTTGATGGAAAGATGTAATAGCATAATAAGTATAGATGGATAAAAGTTGAGAGAAATTCCACAAGGATCATAAAATTTCTTAACTATCTACTATCTCTACACAAAATGCAGTTTTAGTGGATTTTGATTTAATTAAGTACCGAGTACCGAGTACCGAATATCTGTAGAACTTAGAATCTAGAAATAGCTTTCTTTCAATAGGGAGGTTTAAAATTTAAAATAGATTCTGAATTCTGATACAGAATACTTTATACTTTGCATGTAGAATATAGACGTTACACATGACATAAAATGCTTGTCGGTAAGCAAATAATAAAATCTGAATAGCCCTTGAACGAAATTACCTGAATGTATCCATTTAACTGACTTCTTCTTCCTCTTAACGTACATGGACTGTCCTTTGGACTGTTGATTCGTAGCATCACTTAGTGACTCGGAGATTTTTCGAGCGAGAGCAACTTGTTCCTCCAAAGTCGGGTGAACACTTTCCGAATAGAAACTAGAGGACCCGAACATTTTCCCTGATTTTAGGCAAAAATTACAGAACAAACCAACTTAATCAACAACTAGTCAACAAAAGGTTTCATCTTCTTGTTAAATTTCAACAAGCAACAAACAAGCACACTAAATACTAAATACTACTACATCATATTTAAATTAACGGCTAAAATTATTATCATGAAATTCTGCAAAGCATCTATAAATATTCTACATTGTATATTCTGCATACATATTGCAACGGAGCAAAGGAAATGCGCCTACAACAATCGACATTGAATTATTCTTCAGTCCTACTTCAAATTCAAAATTCAAACCTACTATGAATTTTGATACATTCTCACTTCTCACTACTTGAAACAATTGATGTGGCTTAATTTGCAAGTTTAAACAAGACAAATGACAAAATATACAAAATTCAAAATACAAAATACGCAACTTGAGCATTATCTATTATCATAATGTGATACAACAAAAATTACATACAACGAACAACAAGCTCGACAAGAGCTATGCATTGGTAAATAAATCAACGATCAAAGCTCGGTGACTTTGAAAAGGAGACATGAGTTCCGCGTGTAAGAAAAAGCGGCGGAAATTCACGCTTAATTTCATTGGCATCACTACTGTCGACTGTCTACTGTCTCCAATCCAAAATCTAAACTCCAAACTCCTGTAGACTTAATGCTTTCTACTTTATATTATACGTTATGCAGCTACGGCATTGGTTGGAAAAAGTGTTAAAAAATTCTAAAGCTAAATAAAAGTTGTGCATAGTGCATAATCCACAGCTAGATCCTAGATCCTAAATACATTGAGAAAAGGAAGAAGAGTAAGCAAGCGAGTTGCAGAGCAGAGCCAAGCGGACAGTAATAGATCGTATGTAAATATCCTCGGGAGTATTTAGCATTTAGCAACCTAACTGACACTGACAGAGTAAGACAGAAAAATTTTGCATTCATGTGCATGGTACATAATAATCAGAACTCAGAACTAAGATCATGGAACAGGCAAATACACTCAGCCAGGACATGCTCCAGCCATTCACACATTCATTCATTGCATTTACACTTGAACATTTTTTAATCGACTTCATTCTTCATGCAACCCACTCAAATACAACCAGCAACCAACATTCAGCATTGACCCAGAGCACAGACAACTAGAAATACTGATAACATTGAAACTTGGAGTTGTCAACCACATTCTTAAAATTAAAGTATTAGGACAATATATGCAAATTCAATATTTAATGATTAAAATGTTCCATCTTTCATCTTACTTCTGCATTCTGCATAAAAAAAACTACAGATTTTAGTGCACTTTCTCTTATTCACATTTGATTTGATCATTTGATATAACCAAGTCTATTGACAAAACTCAATTCCTAATTTCAGTTTCCTTTTCAGACGTTATGCTGATATTTTATTGCCACATGCCATCTTAATTTGAACCTAAACCACTTTTATCTTTGTATATATAATCGGAAGTCTAAACAACTAATATGAAATGAATTCTGAATGCATGATATAAATCACAGAGCAGAAGCAACTTAAGCGTATAATTAAAACACATGTATGTACATTTAGATTTTAGATGTAGCATTATTTGAGAGGAAAAAAATACAACTAGTATATATATATATGCGGAATATCAGAAATCGGAAGGAGAAACAGAGAGAGAAAACACAAAGAGAGAGAGAAAGAGAGAGAGAGATAGAGGTAGCTGAGTTCGTCGTAAATATATTTACATTGAAGTAGAAAAAAATGCAGAAACAGAAAACTAACTGAATGTCAAATGTACAATTTACATTGTAACGTAGTACATCTGAACTTGTACAAATAAATGAATATAAAAAAAATAAATTCTTCTTACTTCTTCTAGGTGTCAAGTCTCCACCGTCGTCAGCTGGCGTGAAGATTTTATCCAAATCAATGTGTTTCGGTGGAAAGGACGTTGAAGAGGAGGCACTTGGAGGTGGAGGTTGTGTATTTCGCACGGTTTCTCCACTTGGCGTTTGTTCCTATTTTCCCCCCGAAACAGAATGAAGAAAAAAAACATTAAAAATCATTTCACATTTCGGTTCAAACACAAGTAGTCACAAATCTAAATAATAGTTACTATATTTACTATGCATTATGTAATGTAATGTTATGTCATCGTATACGGAATACTGAATGCTGAGCACATGCAAAAAATGTTCATGTGTAAGCTGAGAAGTGAGAACTATCTACTATTTATTAAATACGGTCTAAAATGTACATTGTACAAATTGATTGCAAACATGTGTAAAGTGTGTTATGAACAAATCCGTTACAGAACTGAGTTGTCACGGAACGACTGTTTTCTACCCAAAAAATCCCAGATAAGGAACTTTTTTATTATTTAGTATTGAAAATAGAAAACTATCCATTCCGCACCGACCCATTTCATAAAAATGTGAAGCTTTTCTAAAACTACGTTTTGCAATAAATAATTATTCCTGTCAAAATCAGCTTGGCTTGGTTATAAAAGTTATATAAGATTTATATTTTTTTGCTTTAGCAGTTGGCTCAAATCTCAAATAATATGTATATGCGCACAATCTCTTCTAATTTAGCTTTTGTCCTCCAGCATCTATTTAGCATTTACTTTATACTTTATACTCGTTACTAGTAGCACTAATTATTTAATGATTATTATTGCGGATGAATTTATTTTTGATTTTAAATTTTAACTAATACAATCATAAAACGCTTTTTACACTTTGAAAAACGTATAGTTACGCAGACTATAATATAATAATTTTAAAGCACGTGTTGCTAGTTGCTAAACTGAGCGAATAACAAAAGGGTAAGAAGGTAATTCACACAAAACAGAAGTAATAAGCATGCACTGCTTTTACCTTTCACCCACTACTACAATTACTTTTATTTCTTGATTTGGTAAATCCAGCTAGTTTTACTTCTTGCACAAATAAAAAATCAACTGCATACTAGATGCACTACGTTAGAAATTAGCAAATATGAATTTTGAGTCTAAAAAACCCACCACTGAAATACAAAATACAAAAACGTGAATTTTGCCATGATTTTTGTTTGATTTTTCACACGATGGAGAACAGTACAAAAAGAAAGCAAATACAATACAATGAACACATTAAACAATGAAAGCAATCACAAAATACAAAATACAAAGTATCAGAATAATGTATTATGTGTAATGTATAATAACGCACAAATAATGTATTATATAATATATAATATTTATACCAGAGAGAAAGGACACAGAAAGATAAAATACAGGAAGAGAAGATAATATAAAGAACCGTCTGAACTGTTCTTGTTCCAACTATGAACATTGAACATTGGTTCAAGATTTACAACATTATTTTTGCATCTCCTTCTCCTCTTCCACTTTTTTTTTATTTGTAACTCGTAAAATTTTTCTTTAGAGAAAAAATAACATAGCCAAGTATTAGTTCTTGCACATACAAGTATTACATCAGTATTATATGTATATTTTGTGTGTAAAATGTACAACGTACAAAGAAATAGTAAACACGTATGTGTATTCCACTGGTTTGTTTTTTTATTGCAAAGGATGAAAAGACAGTTGGAGTTTGGAGTTGGAAGCCATATAATTGGATAGATTACGTGGAAGAAAAGGTATATAAAATTATGGGAGCTATAGATTAGATACAAATCTCATCTCATATTGTATACCTTCTAGATTCTAGATGAGGTGTACAATTCAGTGTCTAGTAGACACTGTCTACATATGTAAAATGTACCTACTTACTTCCACATTTATTTTACTTTGTAGGATATGAAGACACAAGCAAAAACCCTATACGCACCATGAAAGCTCAGCCGTATGATGCATTCATCCTTTCTCAGGTTAATGTTTTTTCTCTTTTCTCTTCTGAAGAACCAACATTAAGACTTAAGACTTAGAATCAGATAGACAAATTCAAATTTTGCGTGTGTGTGTAGTGTGTACTGTACTTATACAATCTCGAGTCTAGGGCGGTGCGTGAGGTAATTTTGAGCCAAGTTTCATTAGTATTAGTGTTATTAATATAAAAAATAGCATATTGCATTTACAATTTACTATGTACAATTTAAGACTTAAGACACACATATGCAGATTGCATAGGCATTTGCAGTATTTATACATTCATGCGTACAACATACGATCAACCATCAACCACAACCACACGGATATGCAAAAGCAAGAAAAAAAAAATTGGGTGTTTTGTAAACAGTCCAACGACGTAATTCTTTCCTCAAGACTCAAGACCCAAGATGAAGGTGATGTGTCTCAGGTCTCAGATAGTAGATAGTACATATGTATGTATTATCTGGAATCACATTTTTAACTTTCACCAGTAAGAAGGAGCAAAAAAATTGGCAAGTAATAATAATAGTAGCAATAATAATGCACGGATATTTAGTTGATGTGCATATAATGCATGAATTAAAGATCGCTGATCTTGATACATACTCCATACTCCATATCTTTGTATATAACTTGGATATTTTAGCGTGCACGTTGAATTCAGAAATGTTTATGTGATACATTTTATGTGAATTTATTGTACATATTATATGTACTATCTGGATTCTGAATACATGCACTTCCATCTTATATCTTCCATACTCCATACAACGTCTACCTTCTATCTTCTAAATCCTAAGCTACATGCATTCGTATTTTTTGTATTCAATAATATTATTATATAACGAGTATTTACATGGAAAATTAGATACAAGCCCCAAAAACTGTCACTAGTTTCTCTTGAACCTGAAGCCTGATTGGGTGCATTGGCCACTATCGAGTAACGAGTCAAAAGCCAAGTCAAGTCAAGTCAAACCACAAGACAAAAAATCTAATTTGATCCAAATCTCATTTTTAACATTCAACTCTAAACTCGATACAGCATTTCCACCTACGTGCGACTTGGTTCATGTGTCATGTTACAAGCATGTATCTTTTATCTTTGTATTTTGTATCAACGTACATATATCTGTGTCATTTTGTACACCTTACAACTCTCTTTACGCAGTTGTTTTCCCTGTTTCTTTTCTTGCATTTCCGTCCTTTTCTCTCCATAGTATGGAAATGTTTGCCAAAAACTGATCGAGTTGACTGTGCTGTGCTGTGACGATAGGACATGTGATTACTGTCAATGCTCGCTGGGACAAGTAAGTAAGGTTAATGAAAGTAATGAATGACACCAAGACAAGCCAAGCCAAACCAAGCTGCGGTTTGCTTTGGCTGGGATCTAGAATCTAGGATTCATCGTTACTGAAAAGTGTACACTGTACATGTATCTTTGTCACATGTCAATATTCTCCAGGGTAAAGAGTAAAAGTAAAAGGTACACAATTTTTATAATGTTGAAAATCTGTAATAACATTATAATATTATTTGGAAATACCTAGATGTATTGACAAAATCTGATAATGTTGACAGTGCAACAGGGGATTATTCATTTTTCAATACTCAATACTCAATGCATAATAAATTATTATCGTATTCCTAGCAGTTTTCTTACTACAACCGACAGCTAATAATATTTATTAATTTTTACTGATATTCATGTTGTGGTAAGTTTGTTCTTCTCCTACATTTTACAGTCTATGTAGCGTCTATTCTGTATTCTATACGTGTTGACTGACTGTTTATAAAAATGCAAAGTACAAAGTATAGTGCTTGTTCATTATTGGAGATCCTTTGTTTTACAACACATACATACATAATGCTTTCTACCTACGCTCGAAACACATAATGTAATGAATGTGCATAAATTTGGCTTGCTCCCCAGAAATATATATCTATTGGCAAATGTAACTTGTTTACATACATAATTGTCTGGTGCACATCATACCATTACACCACTATACATCGTACATGTACAATGTACATTGTACATATTGTAAAAGTGACCCGACAAACTTGCCAAATTTTAGTAGAGACTAAGATCCAAGCCAAAATCAACGTCTGACAAAGAAATTTGAACATGGATTGTTTACTTTTAAAACTTGGGTAATATAGTTTAATATTACATATTACTGTATAATAGAAAACAAACACTGCATGAAGGCTTCGTTTCCTTTGGATTTCCTACTTGGAATTTCTACTGCTGGAAAACTGACCTCGAAAAATTTAAAAGGATAATTTAGTGCGTAATCAAATTTTTATTACTGTATAACAATTAAAATTAATCCGTGTCAAAATTTAAATCAAAACCAGCAACATGTTTCACTGATATACAGTATACATTACCCGTAGTAGAAAATAGATCTGAAAAGAAAACTTGATATTTTTAATGTGTACTTGTACATTCTGTATTTTATATAGTGAAAAAAATGTGATGTGCTTATATCTCTTGCTGTCGACTGTCGACTATAGTACAACTGTTGTAAGCTAAAGTCACTGATAATGACATTACTAAAATACCAGGTGTCTGTAGTAAATTATACATTTTTTAGATCAAGGAGTCAACCTAAATCTGTTTTCCTTTCAACTTTTTACTTTTTAACACACCACATGAAAAATTTTTATTGCTGGTGTAGATTATTTCTTATTTCCTACGATATGCATGTAAATATTCATCTGCTACACACTACACTTTCGAAGATGGTTTTTCTGTGGTCGTTCTATAGCGTAGACTATAGATAGTAGATATTGTGTCTCGAGTCTTGAGTCAAACCATTAGATTTGACAGACTTTCAAATTTTTCAAGAGACTCGAGACGTTAGTATAACTGCATTTAAATGTGCGCATCCATTTATTTACACAATCCTTCAAGCTTAAGGCATTAAAAAATCAAAAGCATATTATGAGCCAAATAATTTAAAAGTTATTTTCACATTTAATTTAACATGTTTTATGTTTTACTAGACAGATCTGGTTTTGAGATTGGAGATGGTTATGAAGCATTTTGCATAAGAAATATTATACCAAGCTTCATTTCTGCACCATTGCAGAAGTGTCCATAAAAACATTTGAAGCATCAAAATAATTTTGACTTTGAACTAGTTTCTCAAGATTCAAGACTCAAGACTCAAGACACACATGAATGAAGCATATTGTTATCAAACTGAGCACTACAGTTTACATTCTACATTCTACACGATGCACGATTACGTAAATTATTTATTCATTCATCCTCAACCGTGCATGAAGTTGAAGTTTGTGCATGAACATCATTATCAGTTGAGTTATTTATGGATGCAATGCATGCTTTGTGAAATGACAATTGACAATCCACTAAACTTTATATGACGCTGGAGAAAGCATAATATTTGGTTGACCACTGGTACCTGTAAGATATAAGCATTATTTTATTTAAGCTTAAGCTGCACGCAAACTGACAATTGACAATGACAATGAGCAAAAATGTATAATATATGAATAAGCAAAACATTGTGTTTTCTATTCATTGATCGATTCATGGATTTGCAAACTAAGTTGTGCATTGAAATTCAAAGTACTTTGGAGGTGAAAGTTTTACTATAGGTACAATCGATCTAGAATCTAGCTACAACAAATTCAGGACTCATGTCATTCAAAGCCACAAAGTTGATACAAAATACAAGATAGAAGAATAGACACTGGTCAATGTTCATTAAATATTTCTAGGTTAATTGATTTAAATCATATACATAGCGTAATCCATGTCTAATGTCTAACATCTCTAGCGTATATTCATGAGAGCAAAGCTAGATGAAAGAAAGAAGCGGAGAACAAAATGAAATGTGAGACGAACCAAATGTAAGATTTTATGGGTGAGGGAATTTAGAAAATCCCGTTTTTGTGGATCAAATCGGTCGGAAGGGCGGAATCCTCGTCGACTAATAATCCGGCTCATCTTTTTTGACCGTCACATCACATCACTTTTATCAATTCAAATGATTAAATTGACTGATTTTTTTCCGTGTCTCCTTTTTGATTTAGATTTCAATTTCTTTTCAATCACTCGACCATCTGGATATTTCATGACGTTTTAAGTTTTAAACAATACACCATTAATAATTAATAATTATTGATAATACACTAAATTTTCCTTAACCTTTTAAAAATTAAAAGATACGTAATATTTTTAAATAATAATCTAAATAATTTCAATTGAAGATTTCACTTTTTGCAATCTTGCAATAAAGAATGAACCATGTACATTGAATTGAATTTTATTTCATGCAAAAGAGAAAACAAAATCAAAAGACACAAATATTTTCTATGAATGCCTACTGCCCACACACATATATGTATTATGTATTATGGATAGAAGAATAAAAATCTGTTAAAGAATCAGTAAACGGAGGAAACACATGCTTTTTCTACATTTTTTCATGCTATTAATCAGAGGAAAAGGTTTGTAAATACTGTCAACCTATGAATACATCTAGATTCTAGATTCTACATAGATATTTCTGCTTCTGATTTAAGTAAAAAGGTTTTGCACATTGCACTGTAGAAGGTTAAATGTGTTATACATTTTTATTTCCCTACAGTTTCCCTCATTTTTGAATGAATAGTGTTGTAAAAAGGACAGAAACTTTTTTCATCTATAGACAAACAAACATTCATATTTTTTATTATTTATATTACGTAATATACACGCTTAGCTATTACTTTGATTTCCGGAAAAAGGAAAAGATGCAGTAAACATTGCATTGAGTCTAGTTCAAATAGATTTATTGTTATTTATTCATCTCGTATCTGGAGTTTGGAGTTTTCAAAGTCTGTTTTTAACTCTAACATCTAATTTTGAATGAGCAGAGACTGCGCAGTTGTTCAGTAGGTTTTCAACGAGTTATATCTATAAAGTAATGCAGTAATGTATTACGTATACAGCTGAATTCAATTGCCATCTGGACACGATTCCAATGCCAATATTTAGTTGACATAATTTTTTCAAGAAATTGACGAAATGAATTTTCATGATCTGATTTTGAATGTTGAATGTGAAAAATTTGTCACAAAAAAGAGACTGTCAAAAGTTGTACTTGTAGTTTAAAATGTTTTAATCTAAACTTAAGTTTCATGGTAAGTTTTGAAATATTTGAAACACATAGAAAATAAAACGAAATAAAATGAGAGTACATAACAAAAGAAAGTTAATTAACCATATTGTTGAAATAAGAGTTGGTGGCAGAGCACAGTGAAATTCTTTAAGCAGAGTACCAATCCCAAAAATGAGTGAGTATGTGCGAGCACTAAGAAAATTCTCAAGTCTCAAGTCACAAGCGCCAAACGTGTTCACAATGTCGTTTTTTGTGAAGTAGGAGTATAGCAACAGTAGTACGTATCAGTGGTTGAGAGTAAACAAGGTTATTTCAACCAACTAAATTTTTGTTTAGTGAACAAAAAGTTGAAATGATAAATTTTTTCCGTCGAAAAAATAATATTTCACAAATCTAAAAAAGAAAAAGAAAAGACGATGCAATCAAATAATAGATAGAAAGTATAAACATAAGAAACTAAAATGACAACAACAATGAATTCTTTAAATTTTTTATATAGAAGATGTAGAATATTATTATAATAGGAGGAGAACAATTTTGATTGTATCAAAATATGATGAAAATAAATGAAATAGATAAGAATAATATTATGTATTATAATATAATGTATAATATATTTTTTTAAAGAGAAAGAATGTTCACTAAAAATATATACACATTTAGACTCACACACACATACACACACTTACACAGGGAAAAAAACTTCCTGAAACTTGGTCGAAATAGCTCACTAACTGGTTCGGATCAGAATGTGATGGCTGACGGTGAACCGCGGGTATTGAGATGGAAAAAAGTCTTCGTCTCTTTCTCAATTCTCAACTAAATACGTCGAGTTGAGATGAACCAAATAGGTAACCAGTTACCAGTAACCAACGTTAGTTTTTAGGTACATAACTTTTGGGAGCATTTCCATTGCATCACACATCACATTGCATTGAGAATAGGTAAATTTCTAAGATGAAAATGAAAGAGGAGTCAGCGCCAAGTCTCTTCAGTCTTCAGTTTTGTGTTTTGTGCTCTGTGCATTCGGATTCTGTACAATCTTCACTTTTCGCTATTTCTCTCTCTCTCTCTCTCTCTCTCTCTGCGCTTTACTCTTTACACTTTACAAATGGAACTGGGTTACATTCAAATCATCAAAACACCCGTAACTTGTTTTACCAAAGGCTAAGACAAACATGTTTCTTTCGCACATTGCACATTTCAGACTACATTTAATACACACATAAAAATATGTCTACAGAAGTTAGACGTATTATCCTGCATAATACAGAATATAATATCTAACATAATGTATAATATAACTCTAATGCTAAATACTGTACGGTATGAAAAGGAGATGCAAGTCATTGTACTTTGTACTACAGAAAAACCAAAATTATCCATCTGAAACTTCACACATAATAATGATATAGCATGTATTATGCATAATATATAATATAGTAAAAATACATTGCAAATATTGAAATAAATTTCAAACTTGAGACTTGAGACTTTTCATTTTTTAGAGTCAACTGAAACAGCATGAACTTACATTTGTTCACTAAACTACAGATTACAGATACTGATAAGTTAGACGTTACATGGATAAAAAGGTTGTCTAAAAGGCTCAAAAAATACCAATTTTTCTACAAAATAAATCACTTGAACTTTTAAATTCATAATAATGCAAAACCTTGTTGTATTATTGAAAAAGAACAAGAGTATTCAAAATTATGATGGTGCCCTTCAAATTGAAACCAGAGCACACTTTTCACTGTACAGATGGCGGAATGATGGCGGAATGAGAAGTAGGAAAAGTCAACATGGACTTTTTATTTTCATATCAAAATTCATGAGACCAGTTCGGCTCAATTCAAGATTCAAGTTGTTTACTTAGTTTGTTTTGACGCTGTCATGGTTCGAAGTTGGAATATATCTACTATCTAAATTCTACAGTCTACATCCTACACAAACGCAGATGCACATTTACATTTAAGTAAACTTGCAACCTACACTAAATTTTATTGAGGATAATTGGATATTGGATAAATAACGTTTATTGTGCAAAGTTCATCATTTCCGTCGAATCTGGATTTAAAATGCCCTTTCTGTTTTTCGTCTCTGTCATACTGTATCTAGTTCTAGTATCTGTGAATCTGAAATAATGAAGTGGATCCTTTTACTTTGAGCTTTGAATAGAATTTTAGACTGACATTAACATTGGCAAAAAAATATTGGATATATTACAGGCTATTCTTTATATTGAGCACTGAGCACGGCAATGTACAATATAATACTACATGTGTATATATTACAAAACTTATAGACACTGAACATAAGATTAATGTCTGTACTTATGATTAGAAATTTTGCTATCATGTTCAATGTTCATACACAACACACACGCTCAAAGAAGCTATTGTGAAAAATGCGATGAATGTAGTGAGTAGTGCATCTGCAAACTTTCTCATCTCAATTCTCAATCTCGATTCCCGTCAGCACATGTGCTCAATTAAATCTAGATAATTTTACTGTTCTAATTTACTTGGTGTACAAAACTGCACTAGCTGTATAGTTTTAGTCGTATAAGAAGTATCAGGAAATATACAGATACAATACATGTATTTTCACTCATCTACATTGTACATGAAGGAAAGCTGAAAGAGGAAAATTTTCTATTTACCAAATCTCAATCCGAAGTTGAAACTAAATAATGTGTGTAGATTGTGGAAGATGAATGTTTTCTCTCCGCAGTACAATGAAAAGGAAATGAAAGCTATCAATACTCCAATCTCTTTATGTTTATGCGATATAACGGTATTCGGTATACAGTATACACTACGAAGTATATGAATTTGGCACACACACCATGCTGCCGTACGCATTTATGGTCTGCAGTACCTATCTATTATCTATTGTAATACGGAACAAAAGGGTAGGGAGACTGAGACAAGGAAATATTACAGAAATTAATCTGTGTACATTACATTTGATGTCTTGTGTCTCGAATGACGGAAGAGGGAAGAATGGACAGCTCATTGAATATTGGATACGGAATATCTGTACTTCTGAATATAGTTACAAGATATAAATATAGGTAATACAAAAAGCATGAACTACTGTAAATATTACATACAGAGATGCAAATACATAGTTACAGGCAACAGAAAAAAGATGGTAGTGTCACAAAAATCGTATTATTCGAATGTAAATATGGATTAGTCCAATTCTATAAACGCGGATTATGACAGCATTTTTTATGTACAATACAGCACACGTAATACATATATAAATATTATATTTTATATTCACTATTTTGTATACCATATACACGCGGGTATATCATACAACATACAACAGCCTGATATAAAAGCTAAGCTTCTTACATATAAAAACACAAGGAAATATCAATATAGAAAATTTGAAATTGACTCTGAGCCAGAAATACTTTAAAATCTTTACAGCAAAGAAAAGCAAAGAAAAAAGGTCCAAGACTATCTGACTGTCTGCTTCTTTTCCTTTTTCCTTTTCTCGTTCTAATACCAATGGCATACATATAAATACATATGTACTTGTGTATTGTGGAGCATGTAGAAAAAAGTCTACAATCTACACGCCCTCTTTTTCTTTTTTCTTTCATAATCTGCACAGACTTCCAGGTCTCAATCAAATGAACTAACGAACCTGCCCTTGTCTGAGCCTCTGACTCTGACTCTGTCTCTGATTATGACGTTGTCTCTCTGTATTTGCATAAAAAATCTATTATCTATCATGGATTTGGGTAAAGATGCGGAACAGAACAATTCTTTACAGTGTACGGTGTAAGGTGTAAGGAGAGAGTTGCATTTCATCTCATTTACAATTGTCTCGTGGTTTTTGTCATTTACGATTGCTTTATACATTATGCATTATGCATTATGCATTATATTTTATATTACATAAACTTTCAAGATTAAACCAATGTCTAAAATGCATTTCTCCGGAGTATTTATAATTTAGTCATCTTTAATCAAGTTTCAAGTTCATTTATCTATATGCGCCCGAACTACTCTTGGAGAAAGTAACACGACATTTTAACTATTCTTCGATTTATGTACTACTTAATCTCTGCCTTAAGGAAGAAAAGGGAAAATTGAACTACAAAGTACAAAAGGTAATTTATATCTATAATGTCTTATGTGCAATGTGCAATCAAAGACACACAAGCTACAAGCTACCGAATAGGCTGTAAATAAATGTAAAACACAATAATTAATTGGTTGAATTATATACATACCATACCAATACATTACACATTGACATTTTAAGTGTCATTAGAGTAAACAGTAAACATTCTAAATGCTAAAGAAGGTTTATTTGCTGTTTTATTGTCTGTATAAATATGTGATTCATCTCGGTTTGACGTAAAACCTTGACTTTTTGTAATTTAATACGTATCACATCACATCAAGCGGAGAAAGTGAAACAAAACAAAACAAAACAACTAGTTTGACAAGAATCAAACTAATCTGTCACTAGTCAGTAAGGAAATCAAAAACAGAATATAGAGGTGCACAGATACAGTTGTGATATTACGTCATTTTACAATTTCATTCATAAAAATTGGTTTGCCAATAATTTGGAATTCAATGCCAAAAATGTTAAGTCTAAGGTCTAAGACCATTCACGTTTTCGCTGAAAACTGTATACTGTCAAGTGTCAAGTTGACTGTATGTGAGAATTAAAAGTAAACAAAGTTTAAACATGGACTAAATTTAAGGATAAAATTCAGTGGGGACATAAATAAATATAGCTGCCATTCGTACTGATTTAGTCAGTACAGTACTGATTTGGAGACCCCCTGTACTGACTAAAAAATTTGAA
>JAQGBH010004681.1:0-16072 GCA_034698265.1 Sminthurinus aureus
CCTAAAAACCTATATCTATAGTATAGATTCTATACACATTCGAAAAAAATGTCATGTTATATAGTGTTAAAATCGAATCTCAAATCAATCAAAAACTCTCAAAGGAAACTAATGTGTTCTCTCACATGTAAACAATGTGTTCAATCACCAAATGTATTCAAGAATAAATAGGATAAATGCAAAACAATACTTGTGTATTTAGTTACAGCCTAAAAGTTAATCTTTTGATATTTTTTTTTCATATAAAAATAATTTTAAGCCTATACCACGCTCTCGTCTCACAGTTTACTAAACAAAGTGCTATACAAAGTCTATTTTTAGTGATAGCGTCCTCCGCATGAGAGGTAATTTTATAGTCTGGCAGTCTCAAACTTCCATTCCACGAGTCTTCCATCATCAATCATAAATAAAATGAGAATTTCGAAATTATGAAAAACGGAAGGACTGGAAAGTTTCCTGGAAGCTTTCTTTCGTAAATCAGACGAGACTACTGCAAAATTTTGAAGGCTTTTTTTCCAGTGTATTTGATTGTAAGTAAACTGAACATGACCTAAACTCTGAATTATTATGTCTATTGTCACATGGTACGTACTTCGCCTACATAGTAAAATAAATCGAGGACGATTGTACTGAAATTTGATGATGCTTTAAATTCTGCATCACAGAAAGCTTTCTTCATTAACATATTTTCAAAAAACTAAAAATCCAATTGCACAGAATGGGAAATGTGAATGAACTTAAATAAAATGCACAAATGATATTTTGTGAGAATAAACAGTAGTTTGTTGTAAAAAAGACCTTTTTATAAAACAAAAGATACCGTGCTCCACTAAATCATCATGAAAAAGTAAGTTGATGACTTTTTTAATCTTGTTATGTATGCATTAAATATAAAGTATGTACTTTATTGTAGACTCTGGGCTCGTCATATCTAAAGTTTCGAGTGAAGTATACAGTATACACGTCTAACGTGTATGTATAGTTGATTATTGTTGACATTGGGCGTTCCATGAATGAAAACTAGAAAAATGCTATGAAATATGAAATATACTTGGGAAACAAAAACGTATACACCATACATCAAGATCCAAAAGATAATAATATAGAAAATAGAAAGACAAATAACTCTTTCAACGGAATAACTACGATAAATTCAGTATAATGATATCATTTAGCGTTTTAGTTTCGTGACCACTGTACGGAAAAACTGGGAACTGGGAAAGGAAAGGACTATAATATTACAGAAAATCAATAGTAATATGATTTTAATTGAAGTCATCGATTTTTTTAATAATTCCAAAAAACGTATTTTTTGTATTATTTTACATAAATAGCCTTCTTATTTTCCATTCTATGCAAGTACAGTCACTCTCTGACTTTACCTTTTGAATAAAAAAGTACGAAAAGCTGTCAGGATCATTTAAAATCCAAGATCTATATAAAAGTTTTATACTATAATATATATAGAATTTAGAAATGGGTTGGAATTTTGTCCGAGTATTTTTATTCATCTCCTGGTTCTTTGGTAGTTTCCCTAGTCGAAGTCCATTTATATCCAGAGCGTCGTTTAGTTTTTCAAAGAAAAGTATTATTTTTATCATATCAGTGATTCTCCTCATCGGCAACATTTTTCGTAGTCTTGATTTCTTAATTGTTATTCCAGAGTACTTAGAAAAGGAGCATGTCACTGTTGTCCTTGTGGTTTTCATTGGCTCTTTTATGTCAACTCTGGTATGTATGATTAATTTTTTTGTTGGTACAAAAAATATAGAAATTTAATAATTAATTTTTCGAGTTTTATAAATGTAAATCAAATACATACATGAAATGTTTTAATATTTTTCATATTATTAATTATTATGTGAGTTTTTGTGTTTTTTAAAATGGCTAATTTCATATTTCATTTTTCAGGCTGATACTGTAATTCGACTCACATCTTTCTGGAATTGCAAGAAAATAACTACATTTATCCAAACTTTAGAAAAGTTGGACCAAGGACTTTTACCGTTGAGTAAGAAGAAGACGTCTAGTATTTTCTGGAAAAATGTCATGTACACACTCTGTCTGGGGTTTTATCTTATTCCAAGGTTTGCATGGACAACATATTGGCGAATGAGATTTGCTGGTGATGTTGTGGCTTCTTTTGCCTTCAAAAGTTGGGCAAAAGATGAAATAACCGAGGGTTTTGGGCCTGGACTTTGGTTGGTTAAACTAATTTATTTGTATCTTGAGTTGACCCATTTGGCTGCTCTTGCATTTGCCTATTCATTCATTTTGATGTATGGACTCCAACTCAACTATTTATACGAACGGACTTGTGACTCAATCTGTCAAAACCAGAGTCAGAGCCAGACCCAGTGTCTGAATGATAATCGACAAAGGGATGGATTTCTACATTACTTCATAGACACCAATCAGGATGAGCACCGGAATGGAAAATTCAATAGTAGAATTAAAGGGGAAGAGCCTGTAGAATGGCTTCAAATCGACATTGAAATGGACGACATGAACCGGGCAAAATCATCCAACTTTGAACTTTTGAGAAAATGTTTCAAAGTATATGAAAAAATTGGAGGAGTTTTCGTTTTGGCCATTGTTATGAAGATGATTCAGGACATTTTTACCATGTTGAGTTATCTCATTGTTGCCAAAGCTAGCAAAGGGACCCGGGTCCCATGGGCGTTGTCGAGCTTCATTCTTTTTGTACAAATTATCAATCTGGGTGAATTACTGGAAAAAACGGTGAGGCATTTTGCTGGATATTTTTTCTCCAAAATATCTCAAAATATCTCAGTAACCCCGAATAACATGATTCCTAATTTCGAATTTAATAGATTTCCAAGAAAACAGACACAGAAGCTTCACAATCTCTAGCAAATTCGAAGCAGAATGCAGAGATTTTGGGTTGGAAATGGAGCTTAACTGCCATGAACTTCTTCACAGTGAACAGAAGACTTTTACCTGGGGTAAAAAATAATTTACTTTTTTTATTCCTTGTGTGCAAGTCCATAATTATTTTATTTACACTTTACACATGCATAAATTCGAGTTTTAACTTTTTAACAAGTATTGACATATTATGATTGAACTGAATTGCAGGTGATGGCCATAATAATGTCCAATATAGTACTTATCTACCAAATGAAAATATCAGATTCCAGGGTGATAAATGAGGATCTAATGAGGATGAATTTAACTTGTCCACATTGAGCCGTGAGCTCAAAATTAAATTTAAAATCCATGTTTAATTATTTTTTTGATTTGAGAAAAAAGAAAAAACGTACCTGTAAAAAACTGGAACAAAAAACTAATAACAATAAAATCTAATGCACTAAATCATATTATATACTATGTACAATGCAAAACGGGTAAAATATTGAAAACCTTTTGGGCACAGCCTGAAATGTATTTAATTTTTTGCACTTGAAATACAGAATTTAAAATTCAAATGAATCTCCTGCCATTGACAGGAAATCGGAATCTCTCTCGTTGCTTGAGAGAACATTTATAATTTGGATTGAAAAACTGGTCATGAAATGAAATCCACTTGGAGGAAAGAAGTTTTCTCCCTTCAATAATTGGACAAGTAGCATGAAGCATGGATATGTCATTGACCCGATCACTAAATGTGATGAACCAGAGCAGTATGGACCCTTTCTCAGGCTTCACTTTGATCCCATATTTTGGAAAAGTTGTTTCTCCTCCTTGCGTTACTTCATTTAACTGCAAAATGTAAAAGGTCAAATTAGAGATTAGCGTAAAAAATCAATCAGCATCAAAATTGAAAATTGAAAGAACAATAACTACTATTGTTCATGTAAAGTTTTAAATTTAGCTCCACTTTTTTTCTTACGTATGTGATTGTTGTTGCAATACGCACAAATGTGTCGTCATATTTCTTTAACTGGAATTGTGGGTAACATCAAAATCAATATTAGCGGAATGAAACGAGAATTATTAAGTAGAATTTGTTTTCCATTTTCCATATTTCATATGATTTCATTTTGAAAACTTACAATGTCATTGTGAGAACCAACGAGACCAACGAAAGTATACGACTTGTAAAATAATTCTCGACTTGAGCTCCATTTCCACGTTTCAAAACTTGTCACTTGATTCAAAATTTGTGTGAGAGTTTTTGGCAACATTCCAGATTTTTGCGGGATTTTACCACCACCGTTTTGGAATTCTGGAGTTCTGTCATTCTGTGCATAATACAAAGTGTAAAGCACAACGGGATTTTTTAATTTGCAGTTCAGCCGTTTCTGACTATATTTGTCTATAATTTTACATATATATGAGATAAATTCACGTTTTTTACCACATATACGTTCGTTCCGTGCCAAGTGTTGTCTCGACTCTCGGAGCGATCATTGTCACTCTCATTTTTTGACGGTTGTTCCAAACTCCAATTGTATTTGGACACAGCAGCAATTTTTATCTTTTCCACTACTTCATTTGGAACAATTTGATGGAAATACAGAATATCAGGATCCCTTGAAAGAAATTCCATTTTTACAGGACCGATTGTAAATCGTGGATGAATTTTGAATTCCAACCAACAAAAAGAGCTCGAGATTTCTTTTCGTTCCTAACATGATCATTCTTTTCAAAATTTTGAAATAAAACCAAAAAAATTAACTGATGTCATTGATTATTGAGCGTTTTGTGAAATTTTACCGGAAGAGCATCTCCCCGACAAATTGCATACTGTGTGAACTGCATCATCTCTTTGTCACCAACACTTCCTTTGAATTCAGTTGTCAATGTTTGACGTCTCAACGTACGTTTTAATGAGAAAAGATCAGCTCCTAATTCAGAAATCTCGAAATCTATTTCAGAATCACCCAGAGGATCATCAAATAGATAAGGATTGAACATGTTTCCTTTGTCAAACTCTTCATCATGCTGAAATTTAAAAAATCAGTCCTTTATCCAAGGTACATAATTTTACATTTTACATTTTACAACAAAATCAACGATGTACAAAGATTTTTATTTTTTTATACCTTCAACTTGGCCTTTTTCAAAGCTTTTTGAATGACCTTTTCATACTTTTGAGATTTTTTCACCAGTTTCAATCCGTATTCCAACCATTCAACAGCCAATGCCAAGTAGTGGATTTTAATAGCATGTTGACTCAACTTGACGCAAATCCTTGGACTCAGTTTTATGTCTCTGCCTCTTCCTAAAAAAGTATCTGTGACCAACTATTTTGCTATTTACTTGTAATATCCACGAATTTTCTAGGTTTTTTCCTACAGGCATTTTTGATGTGTATGTACCTTTGATGGATCAATATCCATAATTTGTTGCATCCTTATTATTCCTTCTCCAGCTCCATCTACATCCTCTTGACTGGGCCATGCCTTTCCACCGTCAACTAAAAATGATGGCGGAACCTCTACAAAAAAAGTTAAATGTTAAATAAATAAAAGAAAATGATTTTTCATCCTTCGCCATTCCTCATTCATCATTCAGGATAAAAATTCAAAATTCCTCACCTGCCGAAACACTAGGACTGGAAATGATTTTCGGTAAATCATGAGTATATCGAAGTAAGAGTCGATATGAACTGAGTGAATTGTCCGCAATTTTAGCTGCACTCTCCTCTATATTCCAAGCTGATTCTTCCACAAAAGGTCCACTTCCCTCCTCAAAGTTCGTGATATAACTAGATGGTAAATTGCGAATTATAAATTGTAAATAGCAAGAGTTCCAAAGTCCAACGTTTTTTCCAATTTACTTTATCCTATGTACGGAATTGAAAGAAAACGACAAAAAATGAGCCAAAATTAAAAAAAAAATTTAGTGTCCTCACTCTTTGATTTTCTTGAATAATTTGGCATCATCTTTTATCTCAGGATTTGGATTTTGTACGATTTGAGAGAGTCTCTGTACAATCTTGAGGTCTGACTGTGCTAAATGCTCAAGAGCAACAATATTATAACTGTAATTTCGGCCTTGAATCTCGACGAAAACTAAAATTAGAATAAAAAATATGCATGAATTAGTGTGAAACCGGGCCATAATTATTTAAACTAAAGTCATTGTCTTGTATCAGAATTATTATACAGTCTGAATTCTTCTTTATTTTTTAAGCCGAACAACATACATAATGCATACTAACAACTATATGAATAATAAACGCGTGTAGTATTCTATATTGTATATTCTATAGTCAAAACAATAGTAGTCATGTGTCACCCACTTTTTCCCTTTTCAAGTTTCAAATGTAAATAATTTGGCATATTGCTTAGTTTCGTGTACAATTATGCATGTGGCGGAAGCTTACAACTTATACTAAACAACAAATAGGAAATATGAAATGATGGAAGTACAATAAAAATGAAAACGGAAATATTTCCGGAAACGTTCCTGTCTCCAAAATATCAACTTTGAATATTATTCAACCAGAATACAACATAATATTATTATATTCATTCGGAATCCGGAATTTAAAACGATTCAGCATTTTTGTAAACTGTAGACTACAGTTATATTATAAATTGTAAGCTGTCAATTGTTTGACATAAATATGAAGAAATGACCCAAATCCCAAATCCAAAGTATTACATTTTACATTTTTCTACGATACAAAAGGCCTAACAAATGCAAATGAGACTTGTACCGTTTTTTTACAATGAACAATTCACCATGCAATTCGATTAAGGGTTAGGAGGATAAAGGATGTGAAAAATAACTGCTTAATTTATTACAATAAATAATTAGTTTTATATTTGTTATTTGAGTTTATCCATCCGAGTTATAAAAGTTATATGAAATGTAATATTTATCTCGTAAAATAAATCTTTTGTTTTGCTATGAGGAGAAGAAAAAAGAACTTGTTAATTTTCCAAGATATTTCAAAAAGCATTGATACAAACACGATCAATAGATGACGATGAAGAGACTGGCATTTGTGGCAAAGATTTTTAATGCCGCATTAGTTCTAGTATGCTTTTTGTCAGTTGGAATCACGTTCGTCTTCTATGTGTACGACCTCCATCCTCAGTGGACATTTCCTGTGGAACGGCGAATATACTTGAGGAATCTAAAACAAGGCATTTTTCAACAGGCATTTCAACCGTATGAAGAGGAACAAACGACAAAGGCACCTGCAAAAGTCGTGAGAATCGAGAGACGAAATAATACCTGTGAAATTCCTTCACTTTCCACTTCTCCTCCTTATGACAAGAAACCAAACCCCCAGAATGTGATGTCTAAAGGATGTGATTATGAAAAAGATATTGGATATTTGGAAAATAATGAGGTTTTTTTTTCTTCTAAAATACATATTTTTTGTCTTTTTAAAAACTCTACAAAGTCGTTGAAAATTGAAAATCAGTTGTACAATGTTTTTTTTAGAAATTGGTTCTCTATCCAGAATTCCATTCAAAAAATTGCTGTGTCGTTGAAATACTTGCAGGAATATCTCCAGATGAGACTTTTACGTAAAATGAATTAGAAAATATTTTTATTTCAATTGTCTCGAAACATACTAAATTTTTTATGCTGATTTTGGCGGAGTATGCTTTTAAAACAAACAAATAATAATTTATTATAATTTGTTACAGCCTGACAGAATGCACGCCATTCAAGGCTAATCAAACAACAGAACCTTTAGATGGAGGTGAAGTTACTGTCATAAGTTGTGAAGAGGATAGATTCATCAACTTTGAAGTTGCAGTCCCGTCAAAGCCGGAAGTTCTGGACAAGTTGGCTCATTGGCAATTTGAAGAGCTCCCACCAAATGATGTTGAGCCAATTAGCGTATTGATCTTTGGATTTGATTCCACTTCCAGAAGACATGCTTATAAATCCCTACCAAAATCCATGGAATTTATGACCAAGAAACTCGGTTTCATTGACTTTAAAAAGTATCATTCTCTAGCAACAAACACATATCCAAATTTGCTAGGACTACTCATGGGACTCACTATGGATCAGTATGACGAAAAATGTATGGAGGAATCTGCAGCAGGACAATGTCCCTTAATTTGGCAGAAATATCATAAAGAACATTATATCACAAATTTTGTACGGGATACACCTGAAAAATTTAATTTGAGTGGCCATTTTACACAAAATCCAAATATCAGTGACTACTTCGTCCCACATTTATTTTCAGGAATGGAATATTATCGAAATCTACAGAGACAAGTAAGTACCTTAAGTTGTATACGGAGATAGGTAAATGTACAATAATAATATGCTTTTAATTCATAATAATTCGTAATTTCAGAAGTACAGTTTGGATCGGAGTTTTACAAATTGGAAAATGGACTGCATGTCAAAAACGGAATCAATTCCTGAATTTTTACTTGGATTTACACTCCGTTTTGCTCAAAAATTCCAAACTACACCATTTTTCTCATTCACTTGGTTTGATTCTCCATTCCGTAGATATGTCAAGTCGTTGAAGTCCATGGATAAGCCCCTATTGAATTTTCTACAGTCACTCAAGGAACTAGAAGCGATTCGGAAACGAACACTAATCATGTTTGTAGGGACAAGTGGAGAAGAAAATAAAAATGCTCGGAAGGCTTATAACGAAGCTCCTGACACAGCTTATGACCGATTACTTCCTCCCTTATTCATAAGACTTCCAGATATTCTACAAGAAAAGCATCCAGAGATGCTTCAAGCCTTGAAATCCAATGCGAAAAAACTAACTACAGCGTTTGATGTTCATCATACACTCTTACACGCGTTATCTCTTAATAAAGCGCTGTTTCACCCCCAACTACCGAATAGGACAAGTCTATTAGTGAAAATATCAGAAAGGAGAAATTGTAGTAGTACAAATATTCCAACATCCAATTGCCTTTGTAATGTTTATTATCCTACTGGTAAAAATCAAGATAGCTAAAATACTACTTAAAAACAGTTTTTTAATAGTTTAAAATATAAATTATATGAAAGTGATTTTATAGGAAACCCATGTAATTTGTAATAAAAAAAGAAGGTAATGAAAATGTTACTCATTGTGTATTGTGTACACAGTGTACAATGTGCAATGTAAAAGAACAAGAGCAAAAAATAAATTATAGGTAAATTTTAATATTTAATATTTAATAATTTTAAGAATAAATGACATTTTTAAAAATTACAATTTACGATTTACGATGCAAGCATTTCACTTAAAAGAGGTTCCATAACTTTTGACCAAGTCTCATAACCCGGAGTTGAAAGATGAAGTTTATCCTGCTCGTAAAGTTCTGGTTTCACCACACCCCACTCAACGATGAAATGTTCAAGCATGTCCAAAAACCGAATATTTTGACCATCGTCAAATCGGGAAATTTTTATATTTATGTCAACAACTCTGGCAAACCAACTTGCATCTGACCGTGGCAAAATTCCCAATAGAAGGATTTTAGTATTTGGTAATTTTTCACGGAGTGAATCCACAACAGCCTTTATTCCTCGCACAACATCATCAGTAGACTCTTGCCAATTATTTGTACCAATTAAGAGAACGACTACTTTTGGACTTAAACTTTGAACTCCTTGGACTTCACCATCAGCTATTTGATACAGGAGGTTCTGAGTTTTGTCACTGCCAATTCCATAATTTACAGCCCCACGGGCTACATAGAGCTCTTGATACAGTTTATTGCCGTTTCCAGAAAGGCCATAGTCTTTAACATACCAACCTGTATTTTTTATTTTTACATGGAAAAATTTACATTGATATTTTTTAGGTGAAAATAATAGCTGCATATTATTTTTATTTTACTCATACCTTCAGTTATAGAGTCACCGTAGAAAATTATATTAATGTTGGTCACATTTTCAGCACTGTTCTGTTTGTTCTGTTCATGTCTCCAGACGCCCCATTCATCTGTCCGGATTTCAGGCTCCCAAGGTGCAGCACCTATTTCCAGTTATTTAGAAATCGAATTACATCCGATATGAATTTTTTACTCATGTAAAATAGACATAAAACATTATAAAAAATCAAACTGTTTGCTTCTTAAAACTTACCATAAATCCCTGGAACTACAAACACTGAGAAGAAGAAGAATACACAAAAACTATCAGATTTGCGACCCATTTGAGCAAATTGAAATTTATGGAAAATGTATTCATTCAAAATTCTGTGTGATGTATTTCAAACTCCTGTATGAACGTAAAGTGGTTATGCAAAACATTTTATGACAGGTGATTCCCTTATCTACATGCATATTGCATGTCCATCATTTTTGACATGGTGAATGTTGACAGATTCGAGAGTCGAGAGTAGGATCAAAAATCAAAGCCCAATACATATGTGTTACATTAAAATACTGCAAAGGTTACATAAGAACTTGTAAATTATACAATTTAAATGCCGTGTATCACATGCCACATGCCATACGCCATGAAACAGAGTAATGTGATGTATTTTTCGCACCCATATTATTTAATTTTGTTGAAAATTTCAAAGTGTGTGTATGCAGTATGCAGTATGCAACATGCAACAATTTAGGAATAATTTTAGTTAAAATTTCCATGGGTACACTTGAATAAAACTTTTGAGAAACAAATTTTGCTACGCTATGCGCTATGCTATGCTGTATTTCGTATTATCTTTTTTGCAGTTTTTTTAATTCCATGAACATGCCCCACCCCTTACCCTTTTTCAATACGGTTCATGGAATATGGAATGAATTGGAATGGCGTGAACAAATTTCTTCAATAAAATATAAAATTAGCTGTTGCAAGTTGCAAGTTACAAGTTATAATTAATTGACTCTCTCTTCCCTCATCCCTCCACATTCCACAGCATATTCCATAATTTGCTGACATCGTCAAATACTTTGAAATTTTCAGTTACTACTAAATATTCATTATGGATTGGTTTTTGGGTTTATTCGGTGCTGGCAGTGGTAGTTGTAATGTAAGTCTTTTTACTAGTTCCTTGTCATCTGTGGTCTGTATTCTGTATCATTAAAAATTAGGGCTTTGATGCATGTTTTAAACGCACAATATCTTTGAATAGGAAGGAAACTGTAAGTTGAGAGATCACCTGAGAAAATGTGCGGGTTTAGGACAGAGACCAGGTCCGGTGGATTGTGACCACGTGAATACGTGCATGCGAAAAAATGATCCAAAAAAGGAAGAGAAGGATGCGAAAGAGAATGATCCTTGTCCAGAACGAGTTATGCCTCCTATTTTCATCCCAAAGTGCTCAGTCCCACCAACAACCACTTTCAGGTAGTTGTACTGGTCATGATAATACTATTACCTAATAATTTATAATTTATACTAACCTACGGTAGCAATACTGATTAGTTTACTCCATAATCCATACCTACTTTTTTTAACTTTCCAGATGCACCGACTGGCCTTGTGAGGATTGTGAAAAAGGAAAAGAAAAGAAAAAATAGTCCATGAGACACCATGAATGACAATCCAGGATGACTTTTACTACCATCAAATGAAGCCCATTCTCCAAATATATAAAATTTTGCCCATTACACTGACACTTTGTATCTCACATCTCCCATAACTTACTAGTCTAGCCACCAAATCTGAAACTTGTTAATTCAGCTGTTTACTCCATGTGCGCCGAATACATATGATGCGAAAGTTCTCAACTCTCTGCATAGAATTTTCTATGGGTTCATACACTATGTATTTTTTATTTTTTATTATCTGAAAAAGACTCCTCCACTTGTAGTTCTTTCACGTCAAGTGTATTCAGCTCACCTTGAGTATAGCTGAACGGGCCAGTTTTAGGTTTATTAGCCACTAGTCACAAAAATGAATTCTATATTAAACATCTGAGGTCCTTAATATTATATTTTATATTAATGGAAAAATCAAATTATTAAATGATAAAAATCAAAGAATAAAATCCAACGTACTGAAAGACAAAAAATCTGGTCAGAATTTTGCATTGCTTGTAAAAGTACCGAAACGTGAATTATGCAAGGCATTGTTGGCTTTCCAACTTACTTCATTGCTCGTTGGCAATATTCTTGGTTCAATATCGGCGATTGGTAATACTAAAAAAAATCAGCAGTAATTCGCAATTTTATACTATATTATATTAATTTGCATTGAAATCGATTATTGATTGATCAGTGATCATTTTCCATTTCCAATTTTCATCTCTATACTTTATACGTATACAGCATACAGCATCGAAGTACATCTGTTTATTATTTACTGTTAAAATTATAATTTTATTATTTATTATTATTGATTGTGGCTATGTTGTGTTATTTATTAATATATGAAAAATCTTTTCAACAGGCATATTTACAATTTATCTTGAGGTTGATTTTTTGTTTTGCTGTTCAGTATTCACAAATATCAAATATTATTATTTATTACTATTCCTGTAGTTCGTCAACCTTAAAAAATCGTTTCGTATTTCATTTATCAGCAGATATTCATGTTTATGTTGCATTTCGTAAGTAATTCTACTAAACACAAGGAGAGCGGAAGTCCATAAAACGTGCTAATTCACAATGATGATACACACAAAAATTAAATGATGATGAGAGTTTTGAAGGAGACGAGAATGGAATGAATAGTTGAAGGAACTGTAGACTGCAAATCAGCCAATTTTTATTTTTATGAGACTTGAGACAGAAGATAATATAATATTATACAAAAACTGAGAAACTTGATGAACTGGGAATGATTTTTGCTCGGGTTTTAGTTCTATCTTTAATTCACCACTAATCGCTATTCAAGCAAAACTTTTTGTCCGTGTACCATATCGAAAGTATTCATATTCATAATTCGTATAATATGATGTCTAAAATGGAAAAAGTACAAAAAGCTACTAAATTTTCTGATTCTTCTATACTACTATTCAAAATTGACACTGCAATGATTAGTTGCTGCACATTTAATACTCTGCTGAACTGTATTTTATTTTTTACATTCTGTTTTTAGGCTGTGAAAAAGGTGTGTCAAGAGAAAAGTAAAGAATTGAGCCACATTGGAATGGAAAAGGACTTAGAAATTAATGATTTACCACCGGAAGTAATTTTTATACTGGATTAAGATTTTTATTTTATTTTATTATTATATACTTTTACAAATAACTGAATAAAGTTTAGGAATTTTAGTTTTACAAATTTTTCATTATTTTTTCGGCTCGTTATACAGATGCTGCTTGAGATTTTTAAAAAGCTTCGTAATTCGGACCTTTTAAGTTGCCGATCAGTGTGTCGAAAATGGTCGTCATATGTTTCAAAACTTTGTCATAATGTTGAAGACTTGGAGATTAGATTCAGCCGTAGTGGAAAAACTTTCGTATGGGACTCCAAATATGGAATGTATTCCAAAGGACCTGAATTTACTTTAGAAGAGTTTACCAAATGTCTAGGAAATTCAAAAAATCCTCCTTTTGTGAGGTTTGGTTTTGGCTCCTTCCTGAAGGTTGACAGGCATCTCAAAAAATTTCTTGATCAATTTGGTCCTACTACCAAATCACTAGAGATTAATCTAGATGAGAATGGGAGAAATGTAAGGAATCTTTGGAATATTCTGACCGAAAGGGCACCAAATATTCAAAAACTCACTCTTTTTGGAAAATCAAATGGAAATTTATTGGAATTTACTGAATTGTTCCCAAGAAATTTGCCTGTTCACCAAACACTACCAAATCTTAAAATTCTAAATCTTTGTCAAAATTACAAGAGTTACCAGAAAATTGTTGAGGATATTTTAAATATTTCTCCAAATCTCAAAAGGATTGAAGGTCCTTGGGAAGGAATAGAACCATTTGGCGACGGAGTTGAATTGGAAGACTTAGAATTTTTGACCATGCACCATAGGATCCATCTGATCAATAGAATCTACATTCCCATCAATAACATCAACCCATCCCCGGAAAAGTGGACAAAGGAAATGACAAATAGTCTCAATCTTAAAAGTTTGACAATCACTGGAGGTCAACCTCATGAATTGTATGCTTATGATCCTAGCATTGAAATTCCTTCAAGAGCTCTTGGATTTATTTTGGAAATTTTGGAATCGAGCAAAAATTCATTGATTGATTTGAATTTAGAACACATTGGTTTTCCCAATGGACTGGATTGGGCCTATTTGAAAAATATCCGATCATTATCAATGGCTTACAAAGATTTCCCAACAAAATGGAATTTTAATTTTCCATCTGGTTGCAGAGAAATTGAGATTTTTCCTACTCTGAAAATATTAGGTAAAAACAAAAAAAAAAGCTTGATTTTACACATCACACTGAACACTGAACATAACATTATTATTTATTATTTATTATACAAGTAATTTAAAATTATATCATATGAAACCTTAAAATTATTACAGATTTTAAAATCTACTCAAAAACTGTAATGGCAACGGAAATTTTCCCCACTTTGGAGAGCATGCCATTGATGCCAAGTGTCAAGAAGATTTCTCTCTATGCCAGTTATGCAGATATACCAAGATTTATTCAGGATTTCGGATTAATGTGTCCCAACACTGTTAAGCTAGAAATTGGAAACTTTATTCGAAATTTTCCAGAAGTGGTGCCTGAAATTTGGAAAAATTTCAAAAACTTGAAATCTCTCACTCTCCGGGTAGATATTGACACGCCCTGGAATACCCTGCTAAACATGGATATGGCCTGCACCGGATTTAGCAATTCAATGCAGCGACGGGTTTCCAAAATGATGAATCATGAAACTTTAAATTTGGACACAATCGAACGAATTCGACAGATGCCGCGGCGCAATCCATCTTTACTGGATTTAAAAAGTAATTTAAACAATAATAATATTCCTAAAATTTTAGTAGTATATTATGTTACATGTATTTGTACTATGTATTTTTGGGAATAATATGAAGGGCAGACTTGCAAAAGCACCTCTGAATTTTTTTAATTCCATGGTAACAAACTTTGTTAACATAGTGTGTACATAACCAGAGGTGCTTTTGCAAGTCTGCCCTTCATATAATAATTATTTGATGTTGTTTATATTTCAAATTTAACAGATTTCAGGAAATTAACATTACAATTTTCCCAAAACGGTAATTTAAGACATGATTCTGCTTCGGACCTTTTCGAATACTATCAGAGGGAAATAGGTAATCTAGTGATCTTCAAGCTGATGCCAAATGTTGAATTGAAGCTTAACCGCATGGGATTCTGTATTTATTTTACAGATTTTTGAAAATATTGGTTTTTTTTAAGTTCAATTTTCAAAATTTTCATGCAAAAAGAGTATAACCACAAAATTCTCCTCATTATTCATTGTCCAATGTAAGTATGTATACATAATAAGTTCCAAAATGCAGCAGCTTCACAATATTCAAATGACTTAATCACTGTAAATAACTGCATTTAAAATTTTACAACATAATAATATGGAATTTATTGTTGAAAACCTATGGCTTCAAAAATATTAAATCATAAATAATAAATCATGAGCAAAAAATAGATACTATACACTATATAAAAAATTAAGCTTTAAATTCCTTTCAAAAATATTATTTACTGCTTACCACTATACACTAGCTATTTTTTAATGTGTAATGTCATTACAAAGTGGAAACAATGAAACACGTACAAAACAATTAATTTAGTATCAACCTCGACCATGGTTTATTGAATAACGTTTGTTTATATTTATTATGTATTTTACATTGTCTTATAATTTTAGTCATACATACAATCGTGAGTACAAACTATGAAAAGAACAATGGAAGAAAATCGTATAAAAGGGAATTTCTATATGTTTGCAAAGCTTATTAAAGTTAATTTCTACTCAACTTTATACTTTATACGCCAGGTCAAAAAGTAACCCGAAAATCCGTCCCCATTATTTGGCACTACAGTCTTTCAATGTCTATCAGCATTTTGTTATAGCCGAAAAGGAAAAAATTCAGGACATTCCAGCCGTTACTCTCTGAATGATCAAATGTTTTAATTAATACCACGCTAATTCCTTTCTAAATGAAAAACATATTTTTACACTCCATGATAGTGGCGGATTGACTGTACATTTGCTCTCATTTTCTCAATGTCGTCTGGGATCTGCCGTAAGCGGGCAAATGAGAAACGGCTCAGTTCTGGATGCGGGCAGATGAGCAGCGCACCATT
>JAQGBH010004682.1:0-16066 GCA_034698265.1 Sminthurinus aureus
TTTTGGTAGAAATTCCATGACAACTCATCGGAATTCGATGGAAAATTGAAAGATTTTGGTGTCTTTTTGGACCAAAGAGTGACACCAAAATATGACACCATATGACACCACTTTCCGGTTGGATATGGTGACATATTTTTTCAAGGGAAGTTATGAAAAAACAATAAAAAAAGTTATTTCAATGTAACAAGTCATAAAAAAGATTTTATCTTTTTATGCAATAATCTTACTATCTCGTCAGTAATTCATTCTTTTCCTCTGTGGTCATTACAACATGCTCTGGTACAAGTTCATGTTCTGTAATGTTTATCAATAATTCTGATTCTAAAAATTGTTCCAAGATATATTTAGGAGCCATATCCACCAGCGACTAAATTGAAATAAAAAAAAAGATGAACAAATGTATTAACCAACCGTAGTATTTGATTACTGAGAATTTTTAACCATGTGTATATTATACAAGTAATATTATGAGATAAAAAAAATTGCTGAATGTTAAATGTGGAATAGATTTTGAGATTATAATTACAGCTTTAGCAGATGGCGTCATTCCTTGATGTACAACAATTATAGCTCTATGAATATTCTCTTCCTGCATACGTTGGCAATAAGTTTTGATAGTCTTTATTCCAATTTTTGGCTCATCGGGGAAGAAAACAAACATTTGATCTGTATTGTAGAAAAGTATTTGATTTTTATCGTAAATGTGCATTGTGTATGTATATGTACATATAGACAAGTATTTGTTAAATGAAATGACACTACACATTAAAAATGATTACAAACATATCATGATTCATGATACACAACTCTGATAACATTTTACTTACCTGTTGGATCGTCATTGTGAGCAACGAGTACAATTAAATCTGATCTTGCGGGACGGCGTTCACTAAGAAAATTCATAGTACAAATAATACAAATTATATTCTGAAATTATTATCAATTACGAGACATGAGACACTTTAAGCTCTTCATCAATATAAATTTTAATTGAATGTAAAATCAAACACATAACACATAAGTACATGCCAGAATCTTGAATTCATCAAGAATCAAGAAAGTTAAAATTAACTAACCTAGGCTTGTCTCCATACTGTTCTTTAAATTGATCAAGAGTCTGGTCCAATTCATCTTGAGTGACAAGATATCCTCTGTCATGGCATAGCTATTAAAATAAACATAGAAATAGAGCGTTTTGTATAATTTTAGTTCAAACTTGGGCTTCAGTTTCGGTTTCCGCATTCAACATTATTTTTACAAAATCAACAACTAAATCCATCTTACCTGCATAATTGTCTTTCTGACACGCCACAATTTGTAAGTTTCTTGTTCATCATCCATTTTGGAGATGAATTATGACATTAAAAGATGATTCACCCACTTACTAATTACAATTAAAAACAACAACAAACAACAAATGACAAAAATTAAAATAAATTTTTTTTTCTCATATTTGAATTCGTCCCGTTTCCGATTCTATGATTTTTTACACATGTGAAATCAGATGCATGCATTAAAACACACATGTATATACATAACTACATACATTTTATTTTGCTAAACGTTTTTGAAAACATGGCATTTTTTCACAAAAATGTCATCACCATACTTAATTAACGCCGTTTGTTAGATGACCCCAAATTAAAACTTTGTTTTGCTGAATTCGAATTCAAAGTCAATACGAAATACTACGAAATGGCGATAAGATAAAAAAAATCTAAACTCGTTTCGAGGCTTCAGCGTAAAAAATGATACATGAGAAATTATGCAAACAATTCTATACCGTGAATTTACAACCATCATTGTACACATTATGACGAAAAAAGGGATACTAATTAACTTCACATATGTACAAAAAATAGTTTCGCATTATTTTATAATACGTACATACTTTAACTTCACTCCATACTCCATACTTGCACATTTTTATTCACACACAAGGCTGTTTGTTATCTCTCTCTGATTGCGATGAAACCTTCATACAAAAATCAGTATATCAGTATACACAATACTCAGTAATATACATAATATGCGGTTTGTCATTCATTCATTTTTCATTCAAAACATGACATCATCCAGTGTACAGAATACTGGTACAAAATGTATACAATACACCACAAAACCAAAAACATAAAAATAAACCTGGAAGTGAATCGTGTGTTTACCACTTCCCAAAAGTTTTGAGACAATAAATAATAAATAATAACCCATTTTTCTTTGTTTTTTTATTTTACTTTATTTTAATTGAAATACATGCGGAAATCAAAGGAATCACAGGGGTCTTTCCTATTGTAGAAAAAATATGATCTGTAAATTTAATTTCAATTTTTGGACAGGTACTGTCATTTTCTTGACAATTGTGATTATTTCTAGTCCTTCTGTGAGAGCAGTTGTAAATGGTCAAAAAAGTTCTCAAGAAATTATTCTCAATGCGTGCAAAAGAAAAGCATCACAAAATGGAAAACTGGAAGCACTGGAAATTCCTGGATTTTTATCTAGTACTAGTAGCAAGTTGACATTTCGGTGAGTTCAATTCTTGGTCTTAATCTTGATATTTCTGTACAATACACATGTTATGTATACATAAATTATGATAACTAATTTTTCCCAAACAGAGTAACTCCAAAGACTCCTAGTTGCAAATCAAAGATAGAGTTGACTTTGAACTCAAGTACGAATTCAGGATTGACGAATTTTCTTCCTAATGGCTACTTTCGTAATGACACGGAATACTTCCATCCTGAAGAATATTGTCTTACAAGGTAAAAAGTAAATTGATATAGTTTTTCAACATTTTTAATTAAAAATGACCAATGTTTTTTAAAATAATAAATAAGTATTATTATCACTGAATAACTGAGTTTTTTATTGTGTAACTAGTTCAAATGGCGGCAGTAGGATAAAAATCGTCCTCTGTCGAATAGAATGTACTTCACAACGTCCTTGTAGTCAAATGTGTTGTCCCCTCGGTCAAATTTTAGTGGATCGTGTTGGTTGTGTTGATGAAACACTTGCACCAGTTGAATTGAATTCCGTTCAAAATGTACCCAGTTTGGACATGAAATACCTTCAAAGAATTCCGCATTATAAAAGACAGGATGTTGAAGGAGAAATGTCTTTTGAAGATTTAGCTCTGCAACCATTTCACTACACTAGAACTGAGAGTAAGGTTATCAAAAGCAATTGCAAACCACTAAATGTAACTCCTGAATACGTTAATGATGGTGAAGCCTATAATGAACGCAGGTAATAATAATTACTCTTGAAATAAAACAGGAATTAAAATTTTTATTTGTGAATTGTTGTGAAAAACGAAAAAAACAAAACACATCAGGCAAAATATAAAAAAATCAGGAATCGGAAACAGGTTTTATTTTTTGTATGTACTTATTATTTATTACAGAGTGCTTTTCAAAGTAACATTGAGTGGAAATTTGCTTGTGAAACATTTCGCAAATGAAACATGGCACACGATATATCCTAGATATTACTGCCTCAATGAATTTCGGGACAAGGGAACTTTGATTTACTTGTGTCCGGTAAAGTTCATTCTCTAGACTCTAGATTATTCAATATTCAGTATTCCGTGATATTTCAACGAGTATTTGTTTAATGTTTACTAGTTTTTCTTTGTCGTTTTAGCATGGAACAGTGCAAGATACGACAAGAGAAACAAATACGATGAGGAATTTGATTATAGGAATTTCTCTGATCCTTTCTTCAATTTTTCTCCTCCTAACTTTTATTGTCTACGCCTGTATTTTGAAACAAAGGAATGTTCATTCTTGGACAACCATGTCACTCACTGCCACCATGTTTTTTACCTATACTTTTCTCGCCGTCTCCCACTTTATCAGTGCTCATGAATATCGGACAGAGGACGGAGAACCTACAGGACGATGCACAGCCATTGGAATTTTGGCACACTATTTCTTTTTATCCATGTTTTGTTGGCTCACAACCGTTTGTTTTGACCTTTGGTGGACTTTCAGGGCAATAACACCGAAGAATAAGAATGCGACAGGTTGGAGTCGATTTCTCGTTCATGCTACATTTGGTTGGGGAGCTCCTCTAGTCGTTATTATTGTTAGCGTCAGTCTCAACTCTTTTTACAGGTAAAAATTTTGACACATAAAATATAAATAGCTGCACAAACAACAGCAAACGCTGACAAAATATTAATCAAAAAAAAATTTATCGAAAAAGACTACGAAAAAAATAGTAAATGATGATAATGACAATCATAATCATTGTTATTTTTTATCTAAAATAAACAGTTGTACAACATCTGATGATGGTTCATCAAATTGCATTCTCCTACCAAACTACGGGAAGGAAAGTTGCTACCTTGCGTCAGAATCCCTGGGATTATACTTGTATTATCCAGCAGCCGTCCTACTGACTCTGAATTGGATATTTTTCCTCCTAACTTTCTACAAATTGTACGAGTACAAAAAGAGTACAAAAATGGCCATGCAAAACACTCAAGTAAAACGAAAATTGTGAGTTATTTAAAATCCAAAGTTAAGCTTTTTCCTTTCTTTTTGTTCGTTTTGTATTTTGTACTTGTCACTGGCTGTTTTAACTGGTTTGCAGTAAAACCTTTTTCAACATTTTCCGACATTTTTTTGTGTTTCGTATGATTTTATTTTTTATATGAGAGGATAGGATTCAGGTTATTGATTATTTTGTATTATTGATATTTTCAGACTTTTATTGTGTCTCAAGTTATTTTTCGTGATGGGAATTTCCTGGCTACTTGAAATAATTTCATGGCTTCACTCCAGCAATTCACCCAATCCCGCATGGTACTGGTATATTACAGGTATATTTAATATTTTTCAATCCGTGGCAATTTTCCTCATTTTCACCTGTAAGAAAGAAACGCTGGATGCCTTGAAGGCCATGATGCCGGAGAAGAAGAAATCCGCAAACTACCGAATTGTTCCTACCAAATCCGATTCAACAACAAAAGGTAGTGAACCAGATACAAATATACGACTTGCAACTTTAACGGAGAAGGACGGAAAATTTAGATTCACACAAACAACAACCTCATTCACAAACGATTCCATCTCAGAAACATAAAACTTATTGAATGAACCCTTTTTTGTATCATTTTATAATTTACAGCACCTAATTAAATTTAAAATCTCAGTTTAGTATTTTGTACAATAAACAATAAATAATAAGATATCCAGTACTTTAGGTACAATTTACAAGTAAACTCATGCTCATTTTATTTTTTTACATTTCTCTAATCTCTCATTTAACTAGCTGAAATTGTTTATAAAAAAAATAGGTGTGTCATTTTAACGCAGAAGTTCATAGATATTCGTGTATATGTGGTATTATGTACTAAAGAAATTAAATGTAAAATGTGTAGTGTGAACTGTTCATGAATCCACTATTTAGCATGACGTGTTTTTCTTGTCAAATTTATTTTGAATTGCCAACATCTGTTAAATACTAAATATCCACTGATCTGTTATTTTAAGTGACGACAATAAATTTCTGAGGATTAAGAAAAAAACCTCGTACAAAAGAGGGTAATCCTGCAGACTGCAGACTGTCGTAGGTGTCATAAAAATGACTATTGGCAAAATTTCCATGTCTATTGTCTATGAAGTATTAGATACTAGATAGATAGAATATTATAGAAACTCATATTTTTACAACATTTTGTACGAAAATTGATTCTGACACAGGCTGCGTCACACAACACTCGGCACTGTACTCGGTACTCGGTACTACATAAAAAATAGTGATAGTGACTATTGAAAATGAGTGGTGAGTTCTAGGTTCTAGGTTCTAGGCAAGTTCAGTGTCAAAAACATACATGACAGTGTCATGTGTGCTAATTGGACGATTATTTTTGTGCTATGGATTTGAATTTTGGATGTGGGCGTGTGCTGTTTTTACTCTTCACTCTTTTAGAGAAAAAAAACGTTTTATATACATTTTATTGTTATTATTATTGCATGTGCCATCAGCCATCAACCATCAACCATCAGTAATTCTGTTAGCGTTTCATCTTTTATCCTTTTAGTTATGTATGAACGAAAATAAAGTGGAGTAAAAAAATACGCGGTAGCTGGTATCTTGATTCTTGGTTTTTCACTAGTCTATTTTCTATTCCTCAATCTAGACTCTAGACACAAAGTATTTTGTAGACTTCTTAATAACCGATATAACTTGGCTTTCTATCGTTTTTGCATGAAATGAAAAACTGCATAATTTAGATTGTAGATTTAGAATAGTCAATGGGACACAAGATGGATGTTATGGTTCAAAATTACTGTGAGAGTAGTGCACAATTATTGAAAATAATACACTTGATTCTTGATTCGGGATACTTGATATTTGATCTATATGCTATGAAAATTTATAGCCTGAAATGAATCAAGAATCAAGTCCTAAAGTAATAAAGCATGTATAGTGTGTAACGTTTGTAGATACTGATCTACTGTTAATTGATCTCGAATTCCCAGTTCAGAGTCCAGACGATTATGTCTACGTAATTGTATCTCGTCTTTCATAGTGTATATTACGGTATTACAGCTTACAGATATATCCGAGATCCTAGTTCCTAGTGCACAAGAATACAGAATTACGAGTCGTCATAAAATTCCAAAGTATAGACTGTAGACTGTAGACTGTATAGAGTCTAGAGGGAATTCCAAATTCCGTTTCCACTGAAATCATAAAGATCACATCAATTCCTGACTGGACTCTCCAGCTTCTAGATTCGGTAATACTTGCAATAGCAAAATACATGCATACTGACTTGGCTGGAGTATACATAATACATACAGTATGAGCAGTATCGCATGGTAATAAAAAATAATAATTATTTCAAGAGACAATGAGTCACGGGTGGATGGCTTGACGTTGGACGGCGGCTACCAAGAAAATTCCTTGCATCTCGAACATCGTTCATAGGTCATACAGTATATTTACGTATGCAGAATACCGTTTATTTTATTTTATGTGGTATTTAGCTACATCTCACTGTATTATCATTATTATTCCTGTACAGTGTGCATACATGTGTAATATGTATATCAGTACTTTTTCTTTTCCTCTTTCTCTTTCTCGTGTCATGTAAAAGCATAAAACAGAAACATGGAGTATGCAGAGTTGTGGAGTTGACAAGATGGAATGAAAACATGTGTAAGTGTTAAGCGTAAGTATACGTAGATAAACTGTTCAATTCAGTATTCAGTATTCAATGTATATGGAACATGGCAAATGGTAAATGGTAGATAGATTTGCTTCAGAAAATCTAGCTCCGAAAAACTACAGCAGCTACAGTTTATAGCTACTTCAAACTGTAGATTGTACATAGATGGTAGACTCGTTTTCACTATACACTATACACGCAACATTTCAAAGAAGTGAAGCCAGGCCAACGTTTACTTTACAACTTAATGGAACATGTAACATTGTAACATACAACATAGAGCACAGAGCATGTATAATGTAGACGATAAAGGATGAACAGCCCAATAAATGCTTGGTATAAAATCTCATATCTTTTATGATAATATTATTTCCCTCGTTTTTGGTTTCCGTTTCAGTCTCTATCCTCATTCACTCGTCTCCGTCTCCTGGTTACAAAGTATTTTCTCTTGTCCACAATCCACAATCCCTCATAATTCACAATACATTTTCAATGTTCAGTCAGTAGTCAGTAGTCAGAAGTCAGAAATCAGTAGCCAGTGTTCAGTATTCAGCAGGATTTGAAAACCAGAGCAGCACTCTTTGGGTTTTGGTCCAATCATGTGTCGTGTGTTGTGTGGCATTTCGTAAGTGACACAGGACACAGGAAATAGGAAATCACTATCACATGCATTGAAAATTGAAAACTGAAAACTGTAATAATAAAGAAAGACCGTCTAATAAATTTAAAAATAAAAATATATTCATCTTGTCTTAATAATACAAAATACAGAATACAGACTGTAGAATTTTACAAGCTACAAGATATTCGTGGTATTCGTACCTACTACCTACTCTTTATGTTATCTTTGGTGTGGTTGCAGTTTAGTTGTTGACTTTGGTACGCCGCAGTTGCTCATCAAAATTCATTGACGAGTGTAAAGTGTTAAATGTAAAAGCTAGAATGTAGGGAGTATAAAGTGTATGTAAAAAGATTCAAATTCTTTCACCTACATTTACTATACAGTTGCACTTTCCACTGGACTCTAAACTATAAATTTTGAACGACAGGAGTCAAACAAGAAGCGAGCTCAAAACAATATATTATGTATGTAGGTTGTAGATAAAAAATTCCATGCCACAACCAAAACCGAAACCGAAACCAATAACCACACCAATACTGATAACTGATAACTGTTAACCGATTGTGTTGAATGAAAGAGGAGAAAAGAAAACCCAGGCACGAATCACCGCGCACCGAGCATCAAGAACAAGGAACAAGGAATAATTATTACATCTACAATCTGTAATCTGTAATCTTTGTACACGATTCCTGATGCTTGTGATCTGTAACGTATAAAGATAAAAAGGGATACAAAAAACAAAACCCAAAGAGTTCAATTTAACCCTAGTAGTTGAACAGTTCAAACTGTACTTAAGAGAAAAAAAAAGTTGTATTTTTGACTAAAAACATAGCAGCACAATCTACAATCTACAATCTTAAATCTAAATATACACAATACACAATATACATAAGAAAATGTGTATACATGAAATAATATAAATAAATAAAGTGTCAAAGCCGAAATCGTTAAAGTGAAGAATTACGCCCGTTTTTTCCCTCTTTCCCGTAAATGTATCTTGTACAAATTGGGACTGGAACAGTGATCTCAAGAAACCAAAATACACTTAGCGAAAGGTGAATGCTGAATGTTGAATATTATTTTTTAGTTGTGATTTCTTATTTCTCTTCTCTTTTATGTAGTTTTCACATGTGTCTTATTTTCTTTTTCTTTTTATATCGGTAATTTGTATTTATAGCGTTGTGTCAAAAGTCAAAAGTAAAAACTGAAAACTATAAAAAATAGTAAAAATCATACAAATACGATATACGATATAATAACTCATATACAGATAGATTCAAGATTCTAGTACATGAAGTTTCAAGTGTGAAGTGTTAATGCTAGCATTGTTCCAGTTTTAAGTGTATACTCAATACTCAAGACTCAAAACTCAAGACTCGAGCCTCGAGATTCAAGATATTTGTTTACATTTCGTCAAGATTCGCAACTCAAAACTCAAAACTCAAGATTCAAGACTCGAGACTCAAAACTTGAGATACTTTTCTTTTCGCTGTCTTTTCCTTTGGGATAACTTGAATACATTCCCAGTTTTCATATTTGTACATACTTTTTTATACACAGTGCACCTCCAGATTCTAGATAGATTCTGTAGCCTAAATTCTAGATTATATACAATATACAACATGACTTTAAACACTACGTTTTCCAATGAGTTTCGAATCCTGTTTTGAGAAAACCATCAAAAGTCCTTAGCACAAATATAAAAGTGAAATTGGTATTGGTATTGGAATTGGAATGTTATCAAGTCAAGTACTCGTGATTCGGTACTCAAGCCTCGGTATTCGGGTGTAGTGAATATTGAATTATGAAAGCTTTTATTAGTGCTCGTTGTCAATCATCTTCTCCTCCTCCTCCTCACCGTCTTCGCTATAAAATTAACACTCTCCATTTGTTTACAATCGTCATATTAGTTTTAGGGATTTTATCAGAGTTTGTGAATAGTGCGACTGCGGATGAAACTGGAGTCACAGTCAGTAAAAATCCGGTGGAATTTCAATGGTGTGCAGATTCATCCAAATCTGGAATTAATTACGGAGGAAGAACTACATGGATCGTCCCCTCAACGATCACAGCTACACGTGTTAATTTCACTGTGACGTAAGCACACAACACAAAAGGCATGCAAAAGAATGCCGATTACTTTTTGTGGTATATTTTGGATTTTGAACTTAAAAATCTACTGTAATTTGTAATTTTCTATATTGTTCATGTAAATAATTGAACATGGTGTATGATAATTCTTGTGCATTGTACACGTTTGACTTTTGGGATTTAATTTATTTGACATGGTAGATTAACTCGGCGAGCGGTGATTAAATGTCGTCCTGGAATTCCACAAGTCAACTTTACACTAAATTTTGTAAAGGAACCAGGAAGCTCCAGTCGTTCAGTCCAGACGGTAGTGGGATCATCTCTTCCAGAATTCCTGACTAATGGATATTTTCGTCCAAATGACATTGATTATTTTCATCCCAGAGAATTCTGCGTCTCAGAGTAACAATTAAAAATTAAAAATGAGTAGCATATTTTCATTGCTGAGAATGTTGGTTGTTGGCATAATATTATAGCATTTGACATGATAAATTTTTATTGTACTCACACAAATTTAGACTGACGACAGTAAATGTGACAGTTCACTGGTGCAGCGAGCCTGAATGTGGTCTAAATACTCCATGCATTTCAAAATGTTGTCCACTGGGTCATGTATTTACAACAGTGCGTCGTTTTATTGGAAACACGTCCTCTAATGTCCCATCATGTTCCTCCTTGGAAACTCTTGGAAGATCAGCAGCCTCCAACTTTCATCCCGTTTTGTTCAAGAGTTCTGCGGGTGTAATGACACAAAAAGTGGAGGGCGACTCGGCAATCCACTACTTGAGAAAAAGGAGTAAGACGTTTAATTGCTCCAAGGTTGCACCACTTCTCATGAGCCCATTTGCAACGAGGAGTACAAAGATCCAGGATATTTATGGACTCAATGGATTATGGTTTGTCATTATTATATTTGATGATCATTTTACATCTCAAACCTCAAATGGCACAAAACGTTAGGATTTATCATTAACAGAAACAATTTGAATAAACCGCGCAATAACAATAATAATGTTTGTTTTTGTTAGTTTTAAAATGCAAGAGGATGGAACTCTTCGCTACAGAAATAATCAATTTGAATGGGCGGACGTCGACAGAGATGATTATTGTCTGGATGGATTTCACTTTCCAGAGATACATACAACGTTTTTGGGCAGAGAAGAGGACTATGGAGTTTTACTTTGTGGGATGGATCCTAAAAATGTACGAATTACATATGATATAATATGGTATATATATGTAAAGTTAAAATAATGAAAATGCCCATTTTGAAACTTTGAATATGTATAATATTTTTCTGTGTTGTTTGTGTGTATAATGTGTACAGAGGACATATACAAAAAACTCACATGCACTGATGTACGGAAGTGCTTTGATTGTCTCGTCCATTTTTCTCCTCTTGACCTTTCTGGTCTATCTTCTTTTGTGGGGTCAACAGACGATTTGTGGCTGGGTCACAATGTCACATGCAGCTTCCATGTTTTTCGCCTACCTTTTTCTTGGCACTGCCTTCCTCATTTTGTATACCATGGGCATACATGCCAATCAAACTGTCGGGTGTAAAGTCCTTGGTAAATAAATAAAAAATAAATAAATATTCAAATAGATTCAAGATTCAAGTCTTCTCATATGTTTTGTCTCTCTTGATTTAAACATTTGGATTCGGATTTGAATTGTTTTTTAGGTATTTTAGCTCATTTTTTCTTCCTCTCAACATTCTGTTGGCTCAGTGTCATTTCCTTTGATCTCTTTTGGACGTTTCGGTGAGCAAAAGTGGTGTAAAATGAATTCCTTTTATCCTATGCGTTTTACTTTATATTTTTGATTTTTGGTACTATAAAAGTTAATCCTGACATTATGCATTTTTGAAATTTGAAGGTGCTTTACACCTCGAAGTCAGAGGTCAAAAGGATTTGGACGATATCTCATCTACTGTTTTTTTGGATGGGGTCTTCCTTTAATCGGCGTATGTATTTCCGTTACTGTGGATTGGATTTATGGGTAGAAAGCAAATTAGGCTATTTTTCAGAGTATTTTCCATTTCAAATTCAATTTCAAAAAAGGTTGAATGTCAACAGTCAACAACCAATAAAAATAATTGTTATGTGTTTGTTTATTTGTTTGTTGAAGGTCGGATCCGTGCAGTATGGTATGTTGTATTTTTGACTAAAAACATAGCAGTACAATCTACAATCTAAATGTACACAATATACATAAGAAAGTGTGTGTACATGAAATAATATAAATAAATATTATTAATTAGGTTCTCATTCCTTCATACGGAGTTCAGAATTGTTATGTGGCGAAAGATGCTCTTGGTCGTTACATTTACTATCCAATCGCCTGTCTCTTGGCCATGAATTTACTCTTTTTCACCATCACCACCTACAAATTACACGAGTATAAGAAAAGCACACGAATGGCTACTCAAAACATGCAAGAACGACAACAGCTGTAAGTAAATAGATACTTGGGACATTTACTTGAATGGTGAATTTTCCATATGTAGTGTGTAGTGTGTCAAAAATAAACAAGTTGAAACCATCTCCTTGTTTTATATTCTCTGTAATTATTAATCTATGATGTTTGATCTTTGATGTTTGATGCAATTTGTAGGTTTAAACTGTTCATTAAACTATATTTTATCATGGGTGTGACCTGGATTTTTGAGTTTCTGTCCTGGTGGTCCGTGGGCTTAAATGTAACGTGGTATTGGGGTATGCAAGCACATATGAATCAAAATACAAAATACACGTAGAAAAATGTAGAACATATATGTTAAATTTTAGTACTATAAATTGAGAATCAACAAAAATCATGTAAAATATAAAGGTACATATTTTATGTTTTTATAGCAATGTTTGACTTCATCAACGTACTTCAAGCAGTGGCCATATTCATCATTTTTGTTTGTAAGCAAGATATTGTGAGGTCACTCGTCAGAGAATACCCTTGTTTAGCATGTGAGTTTCTTCATATTTCATAATTCTTAATAATTATTATTGTTGTTGAATTAATCACTAATAGCTTCATCGTAATATTCGTAATGATGACCAAATTAAATTGTGCTTTCTCTTTTAATCTTTAATTTATACATGAAAGATATAATAAAATAATATACATAAATCTAGGTGTTTTAAACCCCATTGCCCGATGCTTTCGATGTACCCCCGTTGGACGAGACACTGAGACAACAACTGTAACTGCAGTCTTAACCACACCAACCCTCAAACTCAAACTCAGAGACACTGTCTAATATTTTTGCTATTCATTTATCCATATCATTTATGCTCCACAACCTCCATCTTTTAAATGTTAAATGTTAATGTTAAGTGTGCTCCACTATGTATACTTAATAATGATATAATACACAAAATACTTATACTACTTTAATTTCTTCTCCCAAAATATTCATACACACAAGTAAACTTTTTCCTATTCTAGTGCTTAGCGTACCCTCAAACCTCAAAGGTGTGACCTAGACCAGGGCTATATACCAGAGTAAAATTATATAATCTATGATTTCTTCCACAACAAGGCATTTTAAAACTGGATTACGGATAATTATTTTTGAAGCTGGGTTAGCATTTGGACTTTGGACCATTTGGTCAAATACACGATTCATTATAAATTATATGTATTTTGTGTGTGAGTTTTTGGTGAAAGTTGTTTGGTGTATTTTACCATAAGAAAGCGTCAGAGATTTTATTTTTATCACATGTAATAATCTGTTCTATGTCGTATCTACTTCCTACATGTATTTAATATTTGATATACGATATACTTGATGTAAATTGTAAATGCATAAAATTATAAATTATCTATACTCCATACTTGTTCACTTTTTGACTGATTTTGCTTATATTTAAAAAATTGCCTGAACTGTATAATGCATTATGTTGCAGGTAATATTAAATATTAAATGGATGTTAAATGTTAAATCTAAAAAACAACGATTGTGAACACTCCTTTTCCTTAACTTTACATTACTTTCACCTTTTCACTTAGACTGATTCTTCAAGTTTCAAAGAGTTTTTCCTTTTTCTTGGGTCATTGAGAATTGAGTTATTTACTGTTATTTACACCGGACAAAAAAGTACAAAGTACAAATTGGGGTAGTGTTTTTCTGTTTCTTTATTTATTTTAAAAGCAGTCGTTTTTATAATCACTGATAAATAAGATTTAACAGAAAAAATATATGTACAATGCAATGTCCATTTTGTACATTGAACATTGAACAGCTCATAATTTATTATACTGTAAACGGTTTACATAAGTATAATATCGATTATCGCATGTTGTAGTTTGTATCATATTTTGAATAATGATTGATTGAAAGTAGAAAGTAGATAGGAAACATTTTATAAGCGTTTTCTTTTTGGCGGTTCACTGTGATTTCATTTAAGTGTTTACTGATATTTGATTTATCATGTATTTTGTATTTTGTATTTAGTACATGAAATTATCATTGTGTCCATTATATCCTCCCTGCGGTAACGGACTACCGTAGTTAGTTGGATTTGGATTAGGATTAGGATTTGTAGTAGGATGAGGATTGTACCCTTGACTGGTATTTTGTGAGTATGGATAGGGAACAGGACTTTGAGGAAGCGAACTCACACCTCCGTCATATGCTTCATTGTTGTATCCTTGTGGATGAGTGTGTGGATGTGGATGTGAAGTGTTTGGATTTTGACTTTGATTTTGGCCTTGATTTTGACCTTGATGTTGATTTGGATTTGGATTTGAATTATTTGAAGTTGAACGAACATAGCTTTGGTTTTTGTTCAAGTTGGCATGGGAGTCGGGTGAAATGGGAGCTGGTGGAATGTATGGATTATTTTGAGGATCCATCTGCAATTTATTCCTGGTTTTAACGCTGTCCACAACTGCTGTCCATCCGGGAACACGTCCTGGTTTTGCTGGGATTGTAGGCTCTACGGAAGAGACAGAAAAAAAGGACCATTATTTATAGACACTAAATTTCTATATTCTATATTTTGGATTTTAATCAAGTCATGAGAAGTTGTAGCTTAGACACGGTTGAATCAGTTTGATTTTTGTATAAAGTGTAAAGTTTAAATTGTAAACGTACTGAATCGATTTGGGATCAGATTTGGATCTCCTGGATATTGACCCATTTGATCTGAAATAATAATATGTAAGGAATAATCATTATTGTTATTCGTACTGAAAATAATACACAAGATTGCTAGATGAGTCATAAGTACATTATCATTCATCATAAATCATACCGTATCTATTTGGTCCAGCTTGTCTTGGAGGTGATGATGATTTTTGATTTCCATTGTATGGACCATAGCCATCGTCATAACGCTTTCCTTGTCCAGCTGCATCTCCTTGATTATTATTTTCTGGATTATAATTATACCCACTGTTGTTGTATGGAGCTACATATTGTTGAGGATACGGACTTGTGAAATTATTTGTCTGAATTTGAAGTTGTCCTGAAAATTCATATTCATAATTCATATTTACATGTCTATTTTGTATTTTAATTAATTTTCTCCACATTGAACCATTTACTTGATATTATTAAAAAAGTAGAAAATATACATATGTCTATTTTAAGTACAAACCTTGCTGGGGATGTTGTGGAAGTTGTTGTTGTTGGGGTTGATATCCTGGTACGACGATCGTGGTATTATTCTTTTTATTCCGTCTGAAACAGAGACAGCCGCAAATAATGCAACAAACTACTGGAACTCCAATAATAATCACAATAATTATCACAGCCACCACAATGAACAGGGTTTTCCTAGAAATAAATTAAAGGAAAACAACCAGTCAATTAAAACACCAAGTGTATTCTAAATTCTAATATCATTCATAATTCATAATTACAATATTCATACTTTTTACGTTTACCTTTCCTCTCTCATTCTTTTTTCAACAGTAGGGACTTTCTTAATTTGTAATACTGTATTTATAGTGTTAGTTTGAGTATAGAAAGTGACCAAGAGTTTTGTTTTTTACTCTAGCAATTATGTAGTATATAGTATACGTTTACTCAACTTTCCGTTTACCTTTCCTCTCATAAAATCTGTTTTTTATTTACATTATAATATTATACATATTATACATATATTTAAAAAATTTTAAAACAAAGTGGAAAAGTTTACCCAATGCCTAAAATTTCTTCAGGG